>JAOTRH010294657.1:0-38418 GCA_034768845.1 Heliamphora exappendiculata | reverse complement strand
GCATCAAAACTCTAACCCTAATGTCCCTACATCTTGTTCATATCTCCTTTGCACAGGTACCTACCTAGTTTTCAGTCATGCGTCGAGGATTATCCATTTAATATATTTTAATGTTCAGTTCATTAACAGATCTCAATATCACATGTTCAACTGAGGCAATTATCATATACATCACATCGCAAAATAACATGGCACAGGCGATCTTAGACATGCATCTATGTTCGAAGCAAAAAAGGAAAAGCATGCTTTGATACCGAATGAAGAGACAAGAAAACCTACTGTGGGACGCTAGAATGAAAGATGCGGCTCATGCTCGCGAAGAAGGAGGTCATCAGCAACGACAGTGACTGGAGTCTCGTACCGCCTCATCTCGCTCGAACCCAGGCAGTGGGATGCAGGGGCATACGTTAGCGGGTCAAAGGGTGTAGGAATACCCTCGTCGGCGTGTGGATACAAGAAACCCACCACCTCAGCCTCGTCCACAGTCGCCTAATATGCAGCTGCCTACTCTGCTGCTGCCTGTGTCTCAACAGTTGCTCGTGCCTCGTCCTCAATAGCCTGACGAAGAACTCGCTCCGCCTCAAGAGGTAAAGCATCCATCGCCCCCAATGTAGTGGAGAGCTGAGTAGAGGAAACCCAACTAGCGGGAACACTGGTGGTCGTGCCCCCAAGAGTGTCCATGAAAGAGCTCTCACCTGTAAAAGGTTCCCGTAGTGTGCCGATAATGTCATCAATGTGTCCGTGTTCTGCCATGTCGATGGAATGGCCAAATAGCAAAGAAGGAAAAGTCAAAAACCGCAAGGATCTAATAGGAACCGAGAGAGAGTGAGAAAGGAAAGAGAGAGTGAGGGAAGCAAGTGAGGCTTAATTCGCGCGTCCTGAGGGTCTTGATGGCCCTCTAAGGTGGCATTCGCTACCTTGGAAGGTGGCAACCGCGAGGTTGTTAATACGCCATGTGGCGATCGCCATATCCGTTTGAATTTGTTCCGATGACCATGAACCTATCAATGGTCATATCACCTTTCTCGATGACTGGACCTAGCGACCGCCAACTCCAAATTTGGCGAGCACATTTTTTTCGTGTGTAATCATTACCTTTTGAGGTTTTGCGGGGTTATTTGGGGCTTTTATGTAGTGTTTTCTTCACAAATAATATTAAACCTTGCCTTGTTATTTATTACTTTCATAAATAATTTTAAACATTGTTTTTATTGTGTGTGGTTTTTGTTCCGAGTTTTTATGTCATGACTCGACCTATTAATTCGCGATATTTTCTCCGATAAAAATAATTTTAAGTCTTGACTCGACTTTTAATTATTTTTGTTCCATGCTTATCCCGAGTTTTTAGGTCTTGACTTGACCTAATTAATTCGTTGATTGCTTTCCCAGTTAAGATAATTTCTAGGATCTTCACTCGATCCTTTTAATTATTTTATCCCCAACTGAGTTCTTAGATCTTGACTCAATCTTTGACTTGTTTGATTAATTATACCCCTTCATATTTTGACTCGATCTTTAATGTATTGTTTGATCATACCAGTGTCTGCATCATGTTTGTATATGCATCATGTTTTGCATTTTGCATTTGTGCATTTGCCCCAAGAACTACGTTTTGATCTGATCCCTAGCAAAGGGGCACGTAGGTAGCTCGATGAGAATTTGAGTACGACCAACATCATATGCATGCTTGTGTGTTTGTGTCCTAAGATTGACGGCTCGGTCAAATGAGTGTTGTCTCTGGGTTTTTGACATAACTCGCGTCACGCATTACTACGCAAGTTGCGTCAAAGAGGGCAGCTGTAGACACCCTAATTTGACCCCGCCTAATCTTAGGTTGATCTTGATGAATTCGATGATGAAATCAAGTGGAATTGTGTTTTTAGACGATTCTCGAGGAATGATCCAAGCTCAGTAGGACCGCCAACTTTGATAGTTGCGACCGTTATAAGAATCTCTTGGAAACCTTAGCCAAAGTGACGGTCGTCACCTTGGAACCTTGAGGTCACCAACTTCATTGTGGCGACCGCCATAAGAAACCCTTGAAAACTTGATTCTTTGTGGCGACCTTCATCTCCAAAAACACTGACATGTCCCAAAACGTTCCAGCATCACATTGGTTGGTGAACTCTATAAATATCATATCTATGGTACATTTTTTAGGACAGATTTTGAGAGAGAAGTACTCTTCCAAAGTACCAAGAGAGTACAAGTCTTGACGCCGAGACCCTGCCGCTTACCAAAGTACAAGTCTAAGTACACCGATACGATGCCGAATTCTTGATTCATTGATTAGAGTTGAAGCATTTTTTGAGAATTTGACAGTTGATCACCATTTTTCGACTTGAGAATTCACCCCGGATAGTAGCAATTCAGGTATTCTGCTTGGATCCTCGGCCTTTCTTTCTCCACTTTCTCTCTTTTGGAGTGACGGGGTTAATTTCAATACTTAATTCACTTACACTGTTTTATTTAATTAAATTGTGAGTATTTACTTTGGATAAACTTGTTTAGCTTAGTTGAATCTAGTTAGATTAGCTAAATTCATAAATCAAAGCAAATCTTAGTCTATTTTGTTCACATTCTACATCTGCACTTAGAATACTGTTATTTTTTAATTTATCAAAAGAGTGCCAATATACCCGGCAATTGCGACTTATAATATCGTGATTGTCACATTTGGTGCACTTACGTTCTTACGGTCGTAATCGTTAATATTTTGCCTGTATATTAATATTTTCTAGTTAAATTACGACTATTACATTTCTGTGTGGTAGTTGATACTTTCATAGTTTAATTTCATTTTAATCGCATTTCTTTTTATTTTGTCAATCATTAGCATGAAGTTCATAGAAAATTTTTAGTATTAGCTTAATTTCCTTTTAAGTAATATCTTTTATTGCTTTGCTGGTAACTAACATGTAATCTTCATTTGAGTATAATTAGGTAATTTTAGAGCACGTTTTCGTTTATTTTGTTTAAATTATGTTAGTGTAATTTTAAATTATTTGGTAATATACATATTTGGTGTGATAATTATGGAGCATGTTTTTATTTACTTTGCTTAAAATCATAATTAGGATAATTTAAGATGTTTGATTATTTGACAATATTGTATACAATTTTAATTAGAATTTAGGATGTCATTCTTATTGTAGTTTAGATTTTTTGCTATTATTGCATACGGTTTACTCCATGTATTCTTTAGTTAAAAATTACATACCGTAGAGTTTAGAATTTTTTTTTTTGCTACTTGTTTTATTTGCCGTTCTATATACATATATTATGTATTTTTTTTTATTATTCTCTCTGTGCCTCCACTTTCAGTTTTTGCATACATTTGAGAAATCTAATTAGATAACCAATAATGATTAGTAGAGACCAACCTCGCAGTTGGGCAAACGTTCACAGAGCTCACTAGTGTATGAACCGAAAATGCATTTACATCATCATATCCATAGGTACATCAAAAGAGATAATTACAAACTATCAAAAGGAAAGTAAAGAAAAACTTAATGCATTCACATCAACTGATTTGTTTTAAGCGTCACATATGATTTTAATAATAACATTAGCAAAGCTAGGATGTACAAAACACACACACACACACACACACACACATATATATATAAAGGATTCTCTCAGCATTTTTCAGCGTGTGCGCAAAATTAGCGAATTCACTAATTATTTATACACGTTTGGGAAGGACAGTGGTGAAAAACTTAATGCATTCACACGAACTGATTTGTTTTAAGCGTTACCTAAGATTTTAACAATAACATTAGCAAAGCTAGGATGTACAACACACACACACACACACACACACATATATATATGTATATAAAGGATTCTCTCAGCATTTTTCAGCGTGCGCGCAAAATCAACGAATTCACTAATTATTTATGCACGTTTGGGAAGGACAGCTGTGAACAACTATCTTTAACGCACATAATACATTTAATTTGCACATAGAAACTTCATAAAATCTTTGATGTAAAATTTTTAATTCAAAAAAATCTAAAAATTTAGGTATAAACTTTTAATGTATTTTCATAAATTATCGTATAGTTAGAATCTTTACTAGAGTTTTCTATCTATTTAATATTTTCTTGTCGTGGTATAACGATTACTAACATTTTTAATAACTGTAAAAATTTAAGTTCAAAAAATTCTCAAAAATCCAAGATAACCCTTTAATGTTATTTTATGATTTATCATGAAGTTAGAATTTGCAGAAAAATTTTCTAACTATACAATACATTTTTATCTCAACTCTTGATTATTTTAAAAAAATTTATTAAATGTAAATTCTTGGACATATATCTTAAAATTAATTCGAAGGTTTTGTTAGAAATTCTATTCAGGGTCTTATGATAAATTAATTACTTTTTTTTTTTTTTTTTTTTAAAGTCGGGTGTCACATTGTTCCCACCTTTAGGAAGTTTGGTTCTCCAAACTTAACTTAGGTTAGGTGAAAGAGTATCGTACCTTATGCAAAAAGCTCCGAGTATTTACTTCTCATGTCGATTTATTTTTCTCACGTAGCTTTACCTCCTGAATGATTGTCCCACCATACTTTAACAAGTGGAATTACTTAGTTTCAGAGTTGCTTCTCTTGGCGATCTAGGATGCATATTGGTCGTTCTTCGTAACTCAAGTTTAGATTTATTTTCACAAGTGGTCGTGTTAGAACATGAGCTGAGTCGACGACGTATTTTCTTAGCATCGACGCTTGGAAAACGGCATGAATCTGGGCGAACTCAGATGTTAAAGCCAAACAATAAGCTACGGGTCTCACCTTTTCTAAGATCTTGAAGGGTCCGACATAACAGGAACTTAACTTCCTTTTTGGCCGAAACGGAGAATACCCTTCTTGGGATATACTTTTAAGAACACCATCACTACAGGAAAATGCACATTTTATGACTAACCGTTTAGTCACCATAAGTCTAGTTTTTAGTCGCTATAATGCTTTGGCGACTTAATTTTTTAGTCGCCACGCTGGTCGGTAATACATTGACACTAAAGGTTTTTAGCGACTAAATTTCATTTAGTTGCCATAAATTTTGTTTCTATGACCACAAATTTGGTCGGCAATGTAACGTGCAACGATCAATACCAGTTGTCGTTGAATGTAATTTAGTCGCTGTTGTACTTCAATTCTACGACAAACTAATTTAGTCACTAAATCTAATTTATTAGTTGTTGTTGCCATAATTTCGCGACAAAATTAATTTAGTTGCTGAATGTAGTTTAGTCGCTGTTGTACGTTAATTTCATGACCAAAGTTTTTGGTCGCTGAAAACATACTATTAAGAATTTTGCGACTACCTACTATGGTCGCTGAATGTAATATTATAGTCAAATGTTTCACGGCCAAAATTTGTAGTCGCCAAAAACAACCGATCCTAAATCATTTGGCAACTAATTAATATAGTTGTCAAAATTTCATTTTTTCACAACACAATTTATTTGTTGGTGAAAGTATCCCTTGTAACCTTCCATATTATATAAAAAATTTATAAAATAATATTTAATATTCATCCATGCGAATCAAAAATATTCATACCCAACACAAATATTCATTGAAAATAGTACTCTATACATATATAAATCTAGGAACCCTTCAACATGTCCATACAAAATTTCAATCAAAAATAAAACATTCATCCAAAATTTCAAAATAAGATCCAATCTCTCAAATATCATCCAAAGTTTTAAAATGACATTGAAATGAAAATCTAATAATTAATTCCCTTCAAAGAACATAGTAAAATCATAATCGAACTACATGCAAAAGTATCATCGCATATCTATAAGAGAAAAAAAATCATAGTTATTTATTATGAACATAGATAAATATCTAATACCATGATACAAAGAAAAAATATATATGATCAAATGGTTGATAACTTTTAAAATACCGATGAACTTACCAAATATTCTAACGCTGCATCAAAGAGCTGGATGATCGTGCATGATCTTTGTCAAGATACTCTGAAGGTGATCAACTTGGCAGCTAAGTTTTTCACAATGAGCTTGTTGCTCCTCGCGCTCCCTCTGCTGTTGCTCACGCTCTCTTTCCTTTTCTCTTTCTCGCTCCTCCCGCTCTCTTTTCTTTTCTTTCCCGCTCCTCCTGCTTTTTTTCTCGCTCCACCCTCTCCCTTTCCCATTCCTCCCGAAGTGCTTCAATCTCCAATTTGAGTGTTTGTAACTTAGTTTCATGTGTTTGTGACTCAAAATCAAATTTAGAGGAAGAGGGATTCGGCCCCACCCCAAATCCTCGTAGGTAACCCTTCCTCTCTCTAAGGACTATCCTCGAAATTACTTGTTATGTCAAAGAGACTCCAAGCCTTCTTATGTCAAAGAGACTCCAAACTTAATAGCCTCGTCTCTCAATCTCACCATCTCTGCCTATTATTATAAAAAAAATAAAATAATAAACTATATTTTGCAATCATTAAGATAATAGTAACAATACAATAGTTAAATGCATACATGTAGCAATGCACATTCAGGACTTATCCATTCTTTAGTCTTCCTTGACTTATGCAAAGTCTTGTAAAAATCACAAAAATCAAGCAATTGACCGCCATTTACATCTGCCTAGGAATTTCAATTTAAAGTGTAATGAAATTACTAAATAATAAGAGTGATAATAAGTACATTTATAAATTATGTACTCATGTATAAATGTTTTACCTGAATAGACATCATTGTTGGGAATGACCAAGACCCCATTGTATGATTATAAGGTACTTTTTGTCTGTTATTTTTTTTTAGCTTTTGACGTTTCTATAAACACATATATTAACACTTGTTAAATATAAATGATAAATGAAAATTTAATATTAGTAAGTATTATTTTACCTCAAGATTTGGATCTGTTAATACATTGTCAATCAAGTATTTCCAACCATTTTTCTCAACTCCAATGTATGGACGACTATACGGGTCCACACCATTGCGAGAAAGACCGAGAAAATAGCTCTTCATCTTGCATTTCCAATCTTTGTAAATACGATAACATTTTGAATCAACAATTTTTTGCGCTAATTCATTGTCATTATCACTGATGATCTCAAATTTATCCTACACGCATAATAAATGAATTTAAACAATTAAATTAGTAACTATATTAAAAGCATAATAATTATGTTAACAAATTAATTATTACTTGAAAAGCATGTATGATGGTGGTTTTAATCCCACGATCAATATCACGCCAGCTATGTTTGAATCCTTTAATTGGACACATTGTTCTAATAATGAACTCCCAACTCATTTGCCGCTACAGTGGCATTTGGCCCACAAAATGCCATCATTTCTTTTCAAATTATAACTGGTAGCTTTGCTCTGCTATTGCGTCCAATTATCTTATCTACATATCTTCCACGTGTATGTCCACGAACACGCTTAGATGAAGATGCAATTGCAAAAACAACAAAACAAGTAACAAATTACTTAGCTAAATGAGGAAGTTATGGAATAAGACAAAAACCAAATATTAGCACACTTGAAATACATTACATAATAAATATATTACATAATAAATACATAATAAAGTAAAATGAGAGTACTTATATCACTCGTCTGTGTAATACAAACAGAAAGAGATGGTGCATTAGGTTCAATTAGAGTCTGTGTAATACAAACAGAAAGAGATGGTGCATTAGGTTCAATTAGAGGAGATGATGCAACTGAAAAAATAACAAACTAAATAACAATTCAATCATCCAAATGAGGAAGTTATGGAATAAGACAAATAGCAACAAGTACTAGCACACTTGAAATGGACATACATGTTTTGGATAGATTTTAGTTGAAAATATTGTAAGCATTAATTAAAATGTTTTAATTGCTTATTTAGTTGTTTTAAAGTTATTTCACAGGTAAATATTTCACAGGTGATTGTTTTCTTATAACTCAAAAAATATTTGAAGTGTTAAAAAAATTAAAAATTTGGGTAAATTTTCCTCTATTTTTTGGACTATCCAAATTTTTTGAATATATGTTAACCATCAATAAAATAATATACTGAAACACAGCCTAGATCTCAACTCACAATAGCAACCACAAACTACTTAATAACTATTCGTCTCAGTTTTATAACAATTACACTACTCCCAAAAAGAATTAAACTATACAGATTTAAAACATAAATGAATTTCATTTGATATACGTAATAAATACATGACACAATAAATACATAATAAAGTAAGATGAAAGTACCTATATCACTCGCCCATGTAATAGGAACAGGAAGAGATGATGCAGCTACAAAAACAACAAAAAAGTAACAAATTACTTAGTCAAATGAGTAAGTTATGGAATGAGACAAAAACCAACAAATACTAGCAATCTTGAAATGGATGTAAAAGATGAGATTAAAGCAAGTAAAGTTGAGATTACCTATACCACTCGTCCGTGTAATGGGAGCAGAAAGAGATGGTGCATTTGGGATAGAAAACTGCTCAGATTGGCCTTGTTGGTGCGACGCCTTTGGTGCACTTTCATCCCGTACAATATCTCACCTAACAAACTTCTTTCCTAAAGCCATCTGACATAAATACATGTAATATATTACTTACACATGTAATACACGAAAATAATAAATTATAAATCATTGGTTGATATTATACATAATATATATTACCTTATTTGTTTGAGGAGATTGTTCATAAGTGGAAGAACTTATTCCTTCCCCACCATCAGGTGGTTAATACTCATCATCGTCATCAAAACAACCTATATTGGACCTTTCCTTCCTAGAAATTGTGCTTTGGGCCATCTAATTTGAACCAAACAACAAACTTGCAATGTTCTTTAACCCCAAACTATTTAATTTTGTTGCGTTCCTTTCAATGGTTTTTTGTCTTTCTTTTTCATATGCTGTCCTCTTTTGGATTCAAGACCCAGGCTTGACAAATACTTTTCCATCTTTTGGCATCTTTGACAACTATATTTTTTAAGAAAATTTAAATTAAGTATTTCTTATTATACTTATATTAGCTCAGTGCCGCATTATAATTAAATAATAACAATATAACAAACAGTAAATAAAGGAAATAAAACTCAAAATATTCATTATTGTACGTCATATAGTTCAAAAGAAATAGATCAAGAATCTACATCAACACCATATCAAAATCATCTTCTTCTTCATCAGCAGTCTCCTCCCATTAATTCATCTCTGTCATCACATATTAAATCATCATCATTTACACCTTCAGCCAGTGATTGTTGAATCATTTCAACTTCAACATCATCTCGACGCAAAGGAGTTGTCATGGGATCTTCAATGACAATTGGCACAATCTCAGTGGTTTCTTCCTATTGCAACACTTCATTGAGAGTATTATTTGGCTCTAAATTGTCTCTTTCTAGGACATCCCATATACCTCGACGTTGGAAACGTTCTACGACTTTTCAATTCCCACCTAATTTGGTATCAGGAACGTAGAAAACTTATTGAACTTGATTTGGTAACACAAAAGGATCATCTTTTTACCACTGACTACTTACATCAACGCTTGTGGAATGTGCATCGACGTGTAATGTCCTATTGCTACCAGTGTCAATCCATTCACATTAGAACAAAACCACTTGATGTCTAAGCAAATATGTCATTTCCCACACTTTGTTCAAGAAACCATAGAAGTTTATTGGATGGCTTTCATGGTCCCTTTCAACAACCAGCCCATTATTTTGACTTTTACGACAACTATCCCAATCAACAGTAAGAAATCAAGCACCATTAGAAATGCATCCCAAATAAGTTCTGGTTATCACCAAAGGACCATTGGCCAATGATCACAATTCATCAATTTCTTCTGATGAACCTCAGTTCGGCAATTGATTCACCAACATGAATAGTCGTGATTCTGTTACTTTCAATATAATGATAAATGAATTTTTCAAACATTAGACAGTTAATAGTCTTACGCGTTCTTTGAACCACTTAGGAAATTCTTCACGTTGTCTCTTTGTGATATTCTGTGTACTTTCATTCCCTAATAACCTTTTGTGTTCTCTACATAATAAATTGCGATTCATATATAACTAAATCATGAAAAATAGTTGAAAAAAAATAATTTCTATAAATGATGTATGTAAATAAACACATACGCTAAATAGGGATCCACTTCACAGCTATTGTATAAGACAAACCAGTGTGTCATGTAGGGATCCACTTCACAGCTATTGTATAAGACAAACCAGTGTGCCATGTTGCGTTCCTTGGTGGAAATTTGAGATTCCCTCCGAATTAGTCCAAAGGGACATATTTTTAGTGAAAACTGCTAATCATGGACTACGCTCACCGCCATCTTCATTTCTTTCTTCTCGATTAAACACCATTTCAATGCCATCAAGATACATTGACCAGAAGGTCGTACACTCTTTCGAAATGTAAGCCTCAGCGATTGAACCTTCTAGATAAGCTTTATTGCCAACAAACCTTTTCAATACTCCAAGCAGCCTACAAATATTGAAGACAATGGTATTACACAACTTTAACTGGTATTATAAGTTAATTACGTTATACTGTAAGAGTATAAATACTTACCTCTCAATCGGATACATCCATCGATATTGTACCAGCCCTTCAAGCCTAGTTTCCCGAGACAAGTGAATAGCTAAGTGCATCATGACATCAAAGAAAGTGGGAGGGAAATCTTCTCAAGTTTGCAAAGTACAAGTACTACGTGATCTTCTAGTTTATCCAAATCTTTCAAGCTTAATGTCTTCGAGCACAATTGTTGGAAAAAAATTTCCTAACTCGAACAATGCAGTACTAATTTCCTTATTTAGATACTCACGCATTACAATTGGAAGAAGTCGTTGTAAAAGGACATGGTTGTCAGGACTTTTGAGACCAATTAATTTAGCACCATGATTGCTGACGCAAGTTGAAATGTTTGCTGCATAACCATCAGGATACTTGATCGATTTCAAAAAGTCACAAAATCCTTGTCTCTCTGTTGGAGATAATGTGTACAATGTTGGGGGCTTCTCAAATGACCCATATGCACGCCTTTTTAAATGCAATTCTTTTCGAATTCTCATATCCTCCAAATCCAGACGTGCTTTTTCTGTATCTTTGTTCTTTCCATCTATACTCAGTAGCGCCCCAAGCAAATTGTCACAAATATCCTTCTCAATGTGCATGACATCAAAGTTGTGCCAGATATTGAGTGTCTTCCAATAAGGTAGCTCGAACATAATGCCTCTTTTGTCCAATTCAAATAAGGCCGATATTCATCTCTTTTTCTTTTGTTGATGCTCGGATACTTTCCAAATGACTTATATGTCCCTGAATTAATTTGGTCTAACACTTGTTCTTCCGATAACTCCAAAGGCCTGGACTTGTCCTCTATTTGACCGTTAAATAGTTTGCTCCTCCGTCAACTATGATCATGAGACAGATATCGATGAGCACCCATGTACTCTATCTTACTTCTCAGACGGTGCGATGATCAATCCTCATTACAAATGGGGCAAGCCAAATACCCTTTCTTATTCCATCCAAATACGTTACCATATGCAGGAAAGTCGTTAATAGTCCACAAGACGACTGCATGCATTTTTAAAAAAAATCAGTTGTAACATCATAAATTTGGATGCCATCCTCCCACAACTCCTTCAACTCCTCAATTAAAGACTACAAATAAACATCGATATCTCTTCCAGGTGCAAATCTACTGAGAATAAGTAATGACATCATTAAAAAATGGTCTTTCATACACTGGAGTTCAAACAATCGACACACGGGTACCGAATCTCATCCTGTGGTCCTATATTTTTCATCGCAAATTAAATAAACGATCCCCTTCTTTATATTGCGTACTTGTTAATCTATTTTTTATCATCATCCAACTTTTGTCTATTTTTGGTCACCTGCAAATTAAGTCACGGCTACAAATATCAATGAACATTAAGTTAATTAATTTCTTTCTATTTTGGTAGGTAGTCCTATCCCATTCAAGAATACATAGTATATATCGTACAACCGGTAGCTCACATCGCTCATCCATCTTTATCGAAAATTCGACAGCATCTCCCCTTAGTTTTCCAAGTACACGACATAGCATGAGTGTATGCTACACCCAATGTAGTATGCACCCAAAGAACAAGAGGAGTTGTCGCACAAGATCTCGACGAGATGGAACATATTTAAGCGGTGAAGTTACGACATACGATATAAACTTGTGCATTCCCAAATTGTCCAAACTAGACAAATCTAAGACCTTCATAAAAAATGTCCACACACTTTTATGAAGATTCTTGGACGGGTCTAATGGTTTATGCAAATGTATGTATATAACTATTCAAGACCAACCTATATATTGCAAGTTTTAGGATAACATCTATCTATTAAATTGACAATGGGAATGGTTTTAGCATCCCAATTGTGCAATCCACGTAACATTGAAATATAAAAGTTTTTTAGAGTGTCTTAACAATCTCAATAACCTCAAAGTTCTCCTCCTATTTTTTTCACACTATTTTAGAGTGTCTTAGCAATCGCGTAACAATGGGAATGATTCGAAGCACTTATTTTTTCACACTATTTTTTCTTTATTTTTTAGTTGATCAGACAAAAAAGAAACATTGGGATTGTTCGATAGTGCCTTTAAATGCAATAATTTACTATTTTAGAAAAAAATAAATCATAGTAACGTCGGCTAATTGGATGGAAATCACAGTAACGCCACTTTGTTACTTTTTCTTTTACTAATTGGATGGAAATTAACCACTCATCAAATTTTGAACATGAACAGCCACATTCAAGTAGAAAAAATAAATTCTAGATTACATTCAAATACGAATTTCACTTATAAAGAATCAATTAGATGCAAATGTAACATTTTAGGTAGGATAAGTCTGGAATCAAACAAATAGAAAATTAGAACCAGGAGAGGGATGGTGGACTTCCAGCTAGTGAAGGCAGCGGCAGTAGACAGCGACAAAGAGAGAATGATTAAAAAACCCTAAAACAGACAAAGAGAGAGAGAGATAAAATGGCTGATAATAGATAATGGGAGATGGATAAAGGACTTACCGGTGGCAAGAGGCGGCGAAAGCAGAAAGTGGCGGCAAAGACAGAGCAAGCGGCGACAGGCGATGAAAACAGAGCAAGCAGCGGTGGGCGGCGATTGCAGAAACTAGCGCCAAAGGCGGAGAAAGCGGCGACGAAATGGTGAAACGGCGAAATGACGAAAGCATGGGCGAAGACAGAGAAAGCAATGGCCAAATCGACGGCAAAAGCGGCGACGAATCATAGCAATGTACAGTGACGGTGTGAGAGGGGGGCCGCAATGGAGAGAAGGCGTGAGATGGAGGGGCGCAGGACTTGGCTGAATATTGGAATCCCTAAGCTTTGTTTGGTGAATTATAATTTTTTAAAATTTTTAATTTTAGACTATTTCTAATAAAAAAATTAATAAATTAATAAATTTTAAAAATTTTAAAAATAAGTAATTTTACAAGAAAACAAGAAAAGTCTAAAAAATATAATAATTTGATCAAATAATGACAAATTCTTATATTAAATATTAAAAACCAATTAATTAGTGTATTTGAAACTAATGGAGCTTATGTTGTATTTTAATATGGTATAAAGAGAAATTATTTAAATCCATCCTTGATGCACCGATAAGTGTTTGTTATGGAGACTTTTGTTACATCAAAACTGCGTAGTTTTGTACAGTAAAAATATTACTTAACTTAAATCTGTTATTTATGTTAAATAAAATTTTGTTAAAATTAAGAACTTCATAATATGTGTTGTAAAATTTTCAATTAATTAGATTATGTCAATTTAAGTTAATAATTTTTTGTTAAATAAAAAATTTTATATTATAAATTACGTAGTTTTAATGTAATAAAAATCTCTACTACATAAAAGTACGTAAAGGTACGTAATATAAAAATTTTATATTATAAATTACGTAATTTTAATGTAATAGAAATCTCTATTACATAAAACTACGTAATAAAAATTATCATTATTCGAGAATTAAAAAGTGGCTTCTACTTGAATATTTTTTTCCTACTTTATATATAACACCCACTACTACAATGTGTTGAAGAGTTGTACATTAAAATGTCTCAAATTTTTTGTGATAAAAAATTCTCAATCCCAACTCTAGATGTTCATTTTATTTCAGCAAATTATTTGAAATTATTATCTAATTCAATATTTAGCTCACGAATATTCAAAACAGGTGATTTTTCGAATTAAGTACAGAAGAATTAAAATTATTATTTTAAAAAAAATAGAAAAAGAATTTATGAAAAATATTTATAACCGTCACAAAAGATTATGAATTTGTGATGAAATATTATTATCACAAATAATTAAAAATTATTTTGAGACAAAAAAATAAAATTCATAACAAAAGGATACATATTATGATGAAATATTATCGTCATGAATAATTAAAGACCTTTTGCAAGAAAAAATAAAATTCATCGCAAAATAAACAACTCATGTGATGAAATATTCTTGTCACCAGTAATTGAATAACATTTTGTCAGGAAAATTTTTTTATCACTAAGGATCCGTATTGGTAACAAAATTAGAATCTTCTAGAAAAAATGTTATTTTTAGAGAGAAATTTAAAATTTATTGTTAAATTTTATCACAACGAAACCTTTTTTTGTTGTATCGTATCCGAAGTACATGATTTTACGTTAAAATTGTTGCCAAACAATTAGTGACCAATCATGTTGTTAGTTGTCGAATGTCAGATTTCAAATGTCAGATTTCAGTGATCACTAATAACTTAATCGCTAATTATTTGCGACTATAATTTAGTCGCCTTAAGACTTTTCATGCTTTTTACACCAAACTATTTGCGACCAAAGGTAAGTATGGTCGCTAGCCATAGGCACCAAATATTTTTCCTGCCTTTTCTTCTATTTGCGTCAAAAACTTTGTTATAAAAAACTAGAATTATTTGCTAAAAGTGCACATTAGCGAAAAATGTTGTTTGATCTCCAAAATGCCTTTCCTACGGTTGGCACCTAACTATTTGACGACCACATGTCAAATGGACGCCACCGAACTCTTTGCGCCACCAACATTATTTTTAGTCGCGAAAAGTCATAGCGCCAATATGTTTTTTCGCTTTTTTTCCATTGGCGCCAAAATGTTTAGTGACAAAAAGTAAATTTGGTCACCGAAAGTGAGCTATAGCGACAAAATTCTTTTGGTCACCAATTAATGAGTTTGTTTGTGACCAAACCGTAGTCGCCAAAAGGTATTCACCTATATTTTCATTCTACGACCAGGCATTTGGCGGCCAATATTAGATTTAATCGCAATAAAAGTGTTGTTAGTGACCAAACTCAAAACTATGGTCGCCAATTGTGGTATATTCCACGACTAACAAATAATGGTTGCCAATATTTGTAAATTCGGCGACCAATGATAATATGGTGGCCAATTGTTTTGTATTCAGCAACCAAAATCAATATTAGTCACTAAAAGTGGTCGCTAAAAGTGTAATTTCTTGTAGTGGAGGTTGTCTCCTTTGCATGCCAATATATACAAGACTTTTCGAAAGCTAAAAAATTATCAAATATAGCTAATGCTTATCTGGTAGAAACCGTAACAAAGTTTAGAAGGCATCTATTGAGGATGCCTACAAAGCTAATTTCGATGGATCCACTTAAAAAGAGCTTAATATTGGGGGTGTGGGTATTGTAGTAAGGGACCATAAAGGAGAAGTTCTTGCTTCTATGCACCAGCACATTCCATATGCTATTGATAATGATTGTGTTGAAGCGCTAGCTGCTCTTAAAAGAATCATGCTTCCAAAGGAATTGGGAATTTAGATGATTCAAGTAGAAGGAGATTCATTGAATATGATTAATGCTCTAAAGTCGACACAAAATTTACTTGCTTCGTATAACCATATAGTACAGGAAGCTATAAAGATTTTGAAAACATTCAGATCATTCACAATTTTTTGTGTCTTGTTTGGAAATAGTATTGCCCACTGTTTATTTAGATTAGCAAGAGAATTTCAAGGGAAGTGCATTTGGATGGGGGTTGTGCCTCCATCGCTTACTCATTTAATAGTCGGTGAAGCTTCAACTCTCACATAATAGCCCTCGACTTTCCCTTATCTAAAAAAAAAATTTATATAAAATATTCCTAACACCATTGAATATTATATCGAATGGCTCTCCCATCTGCCCCAGCTAACACGGGAGAAACTCCCCCATTTCATTGATCTTTAAAAAAAAAATCACAGATAGAGATAACATATAGATTCTGGCATGTGATGTAATAAGATGACATCATTCTGGATGATGTAATGAACCCTTGCGTAGGACTTTTCAATTATGAAAATAATATGGTACTAGTTGTTTTCAATTTATTCTTGACTATGGAGTCACTTCTCAGTAAATTACAAATTTAGACTCCAAATTTCAGAGGAATAAAATCAACTTATCATTCCATTTAATATGATTTTGAAATAAAAAAAATGAACAAAATAGTTTCTAAACTGGGCAATTTCAATTAATGGCATGTCGGGATAGTCGTTGGAAATTGTGATATTTTGATTTGAGTGGACCAGGTCTCTATATGGGGTAAAAATAAAATTTTTAGCATATTCTTGCCATTGTTTTTATTTTTGGCCATAATTTTTAATTTTTCATTGGTCTTGATAAAAAGAATTCAAACTTTTTGATCAAATAATAATAATAAAATTACTAAAAAAATAAGCAAAAACATATACATAACTTATTAACTTACTTTAACTTATTTTTATTTATTTTTGCACTTTTTTTTATTGTTTGTTTAATTTTTTATTGTTTGTTCGAATGACCCCGTATATGTTTTGTTACAGTGAAAGGTTTGTTTACAGATATACTATGTAATGCTTTTTTATATATATACACACTATTGATTGCGGGTGTGATGCACGAAATAAATTCAACTTGAATAAATTACAATAATAAAGTAAAAATGTACATATAATAACTACTTAAACACAATAAAATGAATAAATAAAAATATATTTTCAAATTACAAAATACATGAATCTAAGCATAGCATATCATATAATGTTTCTGCTCTAAATCTTCCAAACATTTCCTGCAAAAGTAAAAATTATTATTATTAAAAATTATTATCAGAATAAGCATTTTGTTGGTTTTCGATATTCGTATCGCCACCACTCGATCCAAATACCTGTAAAAGAGAGGGATTAGTTTTGGATGACACCGGTGTGGTGTCGGCTAAAAACCCTCCGACGAGCAAGTTAGATTTCTTGTAAGAGGAAGAGTTAATGAATTTAGGATTTTTAGAGAGTTGGGAGAGGAGGAAGAAGATACTTTGTGCCTTTGTGTCCTTAGCTTATATAGGAAGCCTTTGGTGTTGCCCTAATTTGTGGTGGGCCCATATTATTTGCCACGTCATCTGTTTAGTCAGCAAAGTGAGAGTAACAAAATATGTACTTATCAATAGCCCCCATTCATGAGCCGTACCTTAGTTAGGTGAAGGAAATTCTAAAGGTTTTCCCTTTAAGTTTATTCTTGCGTAGATGTAGTAATTTACATGCTGTTTCTTAACAACTACGTTTTGAAATTTGAGATAGTGCATTAATCACGGTCAATAAAATTTTCCTTTTTTCGTACACTTTTATTTAGCTTAGTGAAGTGTTTTTCTTTTGTTATATAGTTGGTGATCCTTTTGGCTTTTGAGCTTGGTCATCCTTCTTGTGGTTATTCTTCTCGTGGAGTTGGTAATCGTTCTTGTGGATGACCACGACTACTGGTCATCCTTCTTGGGGATGAACACAGCTTCTGCTTTGAAGTTGGTCATTCTTCTTGTGGATGACCACAACTGCTGGTCATCTTTCTTGGGGATGACCACAGCTTTTACCATCGGAGATGGTCATTCTTCTCTTGGAGTTGGTCATTCTTTTTATGGATGACCACGATTGCTAGTTATCCTTCTTGTGGATGAGCTCATCTCTTGGTTATCCTTCTTGCGGAGTTGGTCATCTTCTTGGGGATGACCACAGCTTTTGCTTTGAAGCTGGTCATCCTTCTTATAGATGACCACGATTGCTAGTCATCCTTCTTGGGGATGACCACCGCTTTTGTTTTTGGAGATGGTCATCCTTCTCTAGAGTTGGTCATCCTTCTTGGGGATAACCACAGCTTTTCCTTTGAAGTTGGTCATCCTTATTGTAGATGACCACGATTGCTTGTCATCCTTCTTGGGGATGACCACCGTTTTTATCTTTGGAGATGGTCATCCTTCTCTAGAGTTGGTCATCCTTCTCTAGGACGACCATGACTGCTGATCATCCTTCTCTTGGATGACCACGACCATTGATCGTCCTTCTTGTAGATGACCATGACTGCTGGTCATCCTTCTTGTGGATGAGCTCATCTCTTAGTCATCCTTCTTGTGGATGACCACGACTACTGGTCATCCTTCGTGGGAAGTTGGTCATCCTTCTGGTGGATGAGCTCATCTTTTGGTTCTCCTTCTCGGGGAGTTGGTCATCCTTCTTGTGGATGAACCCGACTGCTGGTCATCCTTCTTGTATAGTTGGTCTTCCTTCTTGTGGATGACCACGATTGCTGGTCATCTTTCTTGGGAATGACCATAACTCGTGCCTTTAGAGATGGTAATCCATCTCTTGGATGACCACGGCTGCTGGTCATCCTTCTTCTGGATGAGCTCATCTTTTGGTCATCCTTCTTGCGGAGTTGGTCATCCTTCTTGGGGATGACCACAAATTTTGCCTTTGAAGATGGTTATACTGGTGGGTTGACCATTCAGCACTTAGATGACCTGTACTCTGAGCCTTTCTATTGTTATGGAGTTTTTTATTTATTTTATTAATGGCCTCATTTTTATTTTGAGTACCTAGGCCATCTCATAGATGAGCCTATTTATGGTCATTTAGTGGATGATCATTTTGTGCTCTTCCTTTACCATCTGACCATTGGGTCCAGGCTCTTCACTGTTGAAGAATGATCATCTTGTGATCTCCTTACTCTCTAATCCTTAGGTCCAGGCACTTCATCGTTGGAGGATGATCATCCTGTTGCAGGTAGCCATGCTTAAATTTATTCGGATCTTTTTATCCATTGCGGCTCATTTTGATTATGAAATTTGGAAAATAGATGTCAAGATAGCTTTTATTAACGAAAGTCTTGACGGGTGTTTCTATATGGTACAACTAGACAGTTTCATAGTAAAGGGTCAGGAGCACATGTTGTGGAGGCTTAAAAGATTTATTTATAGACTTAAGTAGGCATCGAGGTCTTGAAATAGTTAGTTTGATCAAGTCATAAAGTCTTATGATTTTGATCAAAGTCCAAATGAGTCTTATGTGTACAAAAAGCGTGACGAAAGTGTGGTGGCCTTTCTAGTACTTTATGTAGATGATATCTTGCTCATCAAAAACGATGTAGGGGTGCTATTTTCAAAAAAATATGATTATTTGGGCAGTTCGATATGATGGGCTCGAGAGAAGCCAACCGCATCATTGGGATCAAACTTTTGTGAGATCAGAAACAAAAGATATTGGGCTTATCACAAGTAAAGTATATCGATAACATCTTTGCTCGTTTTAGCATGCAGGATTTCAAAAAAGGGTTTCTTCCTTTTAGGCATGAAATTACTTTATCAAAGAGTCAGTGTCCTAAGATACCTGATGAGATAGAGAAGACGAAGGCAGCTCCTTATGCTTCGGCAGTTGGAAGGCTAATGTATGCTATGCTTTGCACTAGACCAGACATCTGTTTTCCCATTATCATGGTTAGCATATATCAATTTGACCCAGGGTATGAGTATTGGACTGCGGTAAAAAATATAATCAAATACCTAAAAAGGATTAAGTATTAAGGATTATATATTGATTTACCAGATAGATAGTCTAATACCTTTGGGGTACACAAACTCAAACTTTTAGTCAAATAAAGATTCTCGCAAGCCTACCTCAGGATATATGTTTACCTTGGGAGATGAAACTATAAGGTGGAAGCGTATCAAGCAGTCCTGCATTGCTAATTCCACCATGGAGGCCGAGTACTAGTAGCTTCTGAAGCAGCCAAGGAGGCTTGTTGGCTCAGAAACTTTCTGTTGGATCTAGATGTTATGCCTTCAGTTCAATCGGTTATTACAATTTATTATGATAATAGCGGAGCGGTTGAAAACACGAAGAAGTCAAGAGTCCATAAGAAAAAAAAGCATATTGAGTGTAAATATCATCTGATACGAGAAATTGTACAGAAATGTGATGTTGCTATGACCAAGATTGTATCAAGAGACAACCTTGTAGATCTTTTTACAAAGAGCCTACCGGCTAAGACTTTTGATAGTCATGTAGAGGGCATTGGAGTCAGATGTATAGCAACATGGTTCTGAGTATAAGTGAGAAATTGACATGGTTGTATATTATGAAACTATGAATGTTGTTAGTTTTAGTATTTTATTTTATTCTTTAATAAAATTATTTTTCATTTTATGAGAATCTTAAGGAACAATGTATGTGATATCATTTCTTTAATGTTATGTATGAATGTCGTTTATTCTGTACAGTATTTATTTTGGTGTGCAGAGTACGATTTGTACACAAAAAATCAGATTATAAGTTCTTGTAGAATATAAGTTTACAGTTCACAGTTTATATGGATTTGAACAAACCATCGATACGACTGTAACACAGAGTTTTAATATGCCCGTCTTAGTTACGGGGAAGAGATAATAGTGTCGTTTATTATTTTGACTCTCTGTACTAGTACACTTTGTGTATTGAATAGGACCACATTGGGGTAATCAATTTTATACTGACTATATAAATTAATTCGCATCTCAAGGTTATTATGAGTACTTATACTCTTAATTATAAAATAATTATTATTCGCGTATATTTAGTATTTGTTGTTTTGATTCATTAGAAGGTGCGATATTAAGTATATGGCCAATATTAATTATTGACGAAATTCATGTCCCAATTGTTCAGAATTGATGATACCCCTTAAAGAAGCTTATAAGTTTTGATTGGGCCAAACTCTGCAGGTGGATTTAATTATCTGGCCGTCAAATAAGTTAAGCGGAATGACTTAAGAAATTTTAAGAAGCTGATTATATTAAATTGTCAGTAATTAAATTTAATTGATGGGTATCGAGAATCTTAACGTGGGGAGATGAGTTAAGTATTTAATAACAAGAGCTCGAATAATCGGTTTTGAAAATGTGGTTGGAAGTGCAATTACAATTCTTTAGTGGTATGAATTGTAACTTATGTTTTTATGAAATTATCTTAAGGGTAAGCGAATTTTCATAATTTCATTAGAAGCTCAAGTCATATTTACTCCACAGGTTCCTACTGTAGCCCTATATATATGCGGTTATGCTAACTCTAACCCACATTCCGTATGACATTCATTATTAAATTAGGGTTTTCACGTAAATCATAGGTGGCAGCATTAGTAGGTTCAAGATCATGATAGATCATAGTTTACTCTACGTTTGTGACTTGCATCTAGAAATACAGTAGAAGGCTTGATCGGGACTTTAACTCGAAGGATTCACATGTGGTTATTGTAAAATTTGAAACCATTCTACCAGATTTTGAAATGTATAATCCCGAATCTAAATTTGGGAGTATGAATTTTGTTTTTGATCGTTTGGCGTCAAAAAGTTTTAAACTAGACCTGTTTCGGCGATTGCCCATCTAGTATTTTTTTATCGAAAAAGTTGTATTCAAATCAATAATCTTGGCAGTTTGCCTCCAACAAGGACATGAGAATACATCTTCTTCAAGACCTTTGCGTATGACGGTTCTTCAGTATTAGGGATTGCTCTCAACGCATCCATACATTCCTTCATGAGTCTTCCCCTAGATTTCTCAGATGCTGCAGCTGATGCACTACCACTAGCAATAAAGGTTGTGGCTATAGATTATTGGGTTAGGAGTTTCCTTTTCATGATTTATAACTTTCTCTTCCCAGTTGCATTAAACTCATTTAATGCATCAGATATATTTGCAGCGAATGAGTCATGCTTTCAACTTTTGGTGGTAGTAGATGAACCACCCTTGCTCTTCCTCTTGCTCTTGCTCTTAGCCTTACCTTTTCCATTGCCCTTTCCACCCTCAATGCATGATGAACTACCCACTTCCACCTCTTCAGGCTTACCTTGTGTCATAAAATCTAGATCAGAACTATCGGCGCTCGAATATTTGATGGGTGCACAAGGTTTCCAGTAGTCGACGTGTCTCCAAAAATACGGCTCCATGCGTGATAGTGTGGCATCCCTTTCTTTTTGAACCTCCTTGCATGGGAGTTCACCTGAACAGTGGAATACCATCAACGAGCATATTCTATGTAAAACTAACTACTTCAGCCAAAATATCTTAACGTAATTTGAAACAAATTTCATTCGACTCAGCTTATAAAGTCATTCCCACACTTTGTCCAGAGCTGTAATAGTCAACAACGTGTTGTGCCAACCAACCCCAGTTTGAGACTTCAAAGCATTAAACTTGTTGAATTAATTGCGCAACTGGTTATACTTGTTTCACAACTGGTCTTGGGTATATTTGTAACCCGTTCGTGAAACCATTTCATCCCTAAGCCTTACCTAAGTTTGTTTTGTGAACGTCCCTGTTTGTCGGCTATGCATTGCTTTGACCTCGTCATCCATAAGTTAGATGAAATGTGACTCGTTCTTTGAGAACTATGGGCTTGCACTCAATTCAGTACTAAGGTCAACAATATCTTCAGTAGACGTTATGATTCCACTCACATTTTTTTTCATTTCCTAGGTTCTCACAATAAGACATAACTGGTTATTCTGTGGTGTACAATATGAAAGAAGGTCTAAACTATAATTTGGCAACCATTTATGGATTGCAAATGAGTAGTCTGTATATGTGGAATGAAGGCACATATACAAGATCAATTCATTGGATCCATGAAGTGAAGCTAGAAAAACAGTGCATCATTTACATCAGAGACAACATATATGAATAGATGTACAAAAATTAGTCCATTGAAATAAAGAGATCCACAAGACTTATTCGATCCCCATCAATAGGGACAAATCTCGTCGATTTGGGACATCTCATACTCTCATAACAACAAATACCATATACATGCAGTCCAACGTCTCACTATACAACACAGAGACGAATATGTAATCAAACCAACAACCACTCCAGTTTCAAGATGAGTGAGCAGTTGACTTTTACTTACAGTAGTTATATTTGAGAAGACAAAGTCTGAGACAAAAACCATTAAGATTGACAACAGCAGATCTATGTCGTAACAGAGAATACGATGTAGATTAGTTACGAACAATGGAGAGACAGAGAGAGAGAAGAAATGGATTACCTCAGTCGGTGTAGTGGTTTGTTGAAGAAGATTGATTACGCTGAGTTGGTAAACCTACCTCTGACAAATAAGAGTAAAGTGGCTCTTAGTAGCTTGTTTATGTTCATGAAGCCCTTGTCGAGTTTCGAACCGTGTATTCGGTGCTCGATTTTGTGCTTCGCACTATTCATGCGTGTCAATGTTTTCGTTTTTCAATTTCCTAAACAGCTGAAAACACAAATTTTGTATTTAATAAATTTCAAAAATGTTGAAAAGAGTTTCATGTTTTTGTAAACATAAATAAAGCACCAAACCGGTATTTGTTTTTTGTTTACATAAATTCTGAAAACATAAACAAAAATAGGAAACAAAAATGTTACCAAATGACGCCTACATAATGAACGAATCAATTATAAAAATATATTCGAGAGTTGAGTCCAATGAGAGTATAGCAGCATGACGTCCCTCAAGAGCACAACGTGCAAACTCTAGATTCTTGATGAGGTGCATATTAAAGAAAAAATCATGTCGTTTGCAAGATATGTGTTTGGTTCATGTCGTATCGTACCAAAAAAGTTATTTAAAACCTTATTTAACTACTAACCCATAAGATAGTGGCTAACGTCCAGACATCATCCGCAGGGATTGAATGCGAATATGATTTATTTATAAATATTTTATTAATGATTTTCTTTAAGAAAAATGAGTTTGATTTAGATTCTGATTCTGATTAAACTAAAAAGGTAAGAAAATGGAATTTAGAATTCAAGTGAGAAAGAGGTTCCTAAAGGTTAGAATCCTCCACAACCAGTAATTCTTAGTTTCATTTAAACTTTAGTTTATCTTTATTCGATCCAATTCAATCCTATCACCACTACAAGATTGATAATGATTATCGAGAAGATAAGTTCAAATCTAAACTTGGCATACTCTATCGAAGTTTTTTGGCATAGATCATCCAGAGCATAACCCGTCCTAACAAAGTATAGAGTATCTCATATCTCACGTTTGAATATCGAAGCACAAATATCACAGTTGTATAATCTTATTTTTACAATCACATAAGATGAAAATGAAACTAGATAATCAAATTAAAAGCTCGTTGATCAATATGTCAATGTCTCTAATCACACAATAAATTGAATCCAAAATAAAGAATAAACAATCGAATTCAAACTAATCCTAAAAATACCGACTAGGGATTCATCATCCCTTAAGAACAGAAAAAGCCTAGCTGCTCATGTTGCGACTAGAAGAGTATGAAAAGTTAAAGAAGAGCAAATCCTAGAGCCTCTGTCTTCGATTTCTTGACACGTCCCGAGCCATCCAGATTAGCCTCTTAGCTTCCCTCAATCCTTCGTCTTCTAAAATCACAGATATCCAAATAATGCGCCAAGGCCACCAATTTATAGGTGACCTTTCCACTAGCAGTTTCAGTGTCTAGGTCCAATTCTACCTGTGCGCCCCATCCGGATGCAAGAAATTCCATCCGGGAAATTTTTGGTTTTGTCCGGACGTTAGTAGAATCTGTTCGGATGCAATTCTTTCTGTTAAGGTTTTGTCGGGACATTCGTCAGGACATTTTCCCCACAATAGCTTTTCTATCCAGATGTCCATTCGGATCTGTTTCTCATTGGACCAATTTCGTCCAGACGCTAGACTTGTCCATTCGGACGCAACTTCTATGGAAATTCCCATTTTGTCCCTCGTCTCTTTTTTTTGTCTCGTTTGACACCCTTTTCTCCTCTAAATCACTCTCGATGATACTGTTGACAAAAACAGTACAAAACAATTTATTAAACATATTTTTGAGACTTAATATAGTATATTTTGTAGAATAAGATCGACACTCTTACGTACTGATTACACTCCCAAACTTACACTTTGCTAGTCCTCGAGCAAAGCAAAAAAAAATCTATCCCATTACCTCACATGCAATATTTTTGTTTTGAGAAGATCAAAGTAAAAACTGTAAAAATACTACCTTCGACATTGAATTCATACATTATCATGACTAATTGCTATTTTCACAAAATGTTCATCACAAGAATTGAATTTGGCGTGTATGTGTTGACTCGTCCATTTAGACCAGTCTTATGCCTTAGAATACCTGGAGTGCGAATTTTTATCAAAATTATATCTTGACTTCAATCCTCACGGGTGTTCACTCACAATAAAACACTTAGAAATTTGCTTATATATGTGCACTCATGTAGTATGTGGTAGAGAAATGCAATTTAACCAATTATGTCCACATACTTTAATACTCGAAAAGATGTAAGAAAGTAAGAAGGACTCATAATCTCGTGATTAGAATGCCAAATTTTGAGAAAATTTTATGCAGGTCTAATATGTCCTTTTCAATTATTTATTTATGTGCATCAGATTCTGTCTTACCTAGGATCAAGTAGGTCATTATTTTTTATTGTAACATTAGGTAGGAAAATGTGTGTTTAGACTAAGGTTGAGTGTATAAAATATCTTAGAACAGACTAATTGCTAAACATCACTCAATCCTCTACTTTCTTCAATTATTTCTCACATCTACCATTCTCAAAGTCAACTTTTTTATTTGTATCACACAAATTTCTATATTTTTCCATTCACTCAATCATTGCTTTTTGTACCACTCAATTGTTCCCCCCCTTTTTTTCATGTTTTTTTCATATATTTTTTTTAATCTTTAACACATTTCGGTAATCAACACAATAACACCCCCTAACTTAAATATTGCACTATCCGCAGTGCGAACACAACTATAAAAGAAAGTAATACAACCAAAAAGCAGGAAGTAAAGAAGATACAGACAGGTACATATAAAAGAAACTGCATATTTTTATTAATTGCGAACTGTGGGGATTACATTAATAAAAGGATAAGAAAAGAAAACCAAAAGAAAAATGCCCTAAGGGCATACTGACTTTGGGTAATAGGGAGAAAAATCTAAATCTTAAAAAGAAAAAAATAAAGAAAACAAAAGAAAGAAAAGCATCAACTGGGAGGGGGGGAGGAGTTCTGTGCAGAGGAGTCAGGCTGAAATGGCGGAGCAGCGCAAGGAGCTGCTCCTCGATTCGGGCCTGGCCGACTACAAAGGAAGCCTCTAGCGAGGCCTGGCCCGCCTCCAACGTTGCTTGGCCGTCATCCAACCGATCGTCAAGGCCTTATAGACGGCATCAGTTAGGGATCGGGTGGAGGAGGAAGGCAATGAGGAGGAGGATGCAAGTGTGGAGCCCAAGTGGTTGCTCGACTCCTAAGATGGTGGATGTTCGGGGTTGGACCTCCGACTCAAAGCAAGCCGGCTCTTTAATCACGTCGCCTGAGTATAGTCATTAGGCATCGGGACGAAGTGTTCAGTTGGGGACATGAGGAAGGGAGAGGGGTAAGAAGCGATGACGGTCATGATGAGGGGTCAATGAGGTTGGAGTAGGGAAGAGGATAATTGGTGCGGGGAAAGGTGATGAATTTCAGCATCTCATCTTGTATGTGGTGGGGTATAGAGACGGAGGCCCCGATATGCAAGGCGTAGAGGGTCTGGAGGAAAGCGTGACGACACTCGTCTTTGTGATCCATGGGGAACACATTTCTTCGCAGGACAATATCAATGAACCAAAGGGGTTCGGTGGCATCGCCATGGCGGTTGGTTCCTTCGTCATCCTTAGTGCCGAAAATGCTGAGGGCAATGGTGATGTGGTGGGTGCCGAAGGTGAAGGCAATGCCGTTGATGGTGGTGTAGAAGTAGGCAGTGAGGTGGTCCCGGTCGTCATCGGCTACCCGGTGGAGGTTCTGATAGAAGAGTTGAATTAGGCGGCGTAGGGTGGAGGAAATGGGCCACAAAGGATGACAATGTGGCGGGACTCCATCAGGTGGATCCCTTGGGAAGCATAGTCATTGGGCCGTAGGAAGTCGCTGTCACTGACTGAAAAGGTGGTGAAGATGTAGAGCTCATGGCTTGACCATTGGGCGGTAGGCGCTGAAGAGGATGAGTGGTCGGAACCGCCACGACCACTCTTTGCAAGACGACGGGATGAGAAAGCCATGAAAACGGACTGAGAGATGGGGAAGATGGAGAGGTAGAAAGAGCATAGAAAAGGTGTGAATGTTGGTGATGGGGGAGAAAGAGGCAAGCCCAATAATTTATAGACTTTGGGTCGAGCATCCGGACGGAACATGACGCATTTGGACAAATTGCCTAGCGTCTGGGCGGCGTCCGGACGAACTAAGGCCCGAAGGTTTTGCATCCAGACAAGCGTAGGGGCATCTGGACGAAAAAATGTGCTAGAGTACTTCTGTTAGGACAAAGCACAAGGCGTTCAGACATAATTTGAATCGACGAGAAAGGGGAAGAGTTACGAGGCAAACAACGTTAATGGAAGGTGCTAAAAACCTTACCTATATTTGATTCCGTCCAAAAGGTGTATGCGGCATTCAGACGAAAGTTGACCAGGTAGGTGCCATGTGGCAGCCTAGGGTTCAAAAGGACATGGCTGTTGGAATTCCATCCAAACACAAGGACGTTCGTCCAGATGAAGGGACAGAGTAATTAATGCTCTGGAGAACTGAGGCGTCGTGCATGTTAGGAAAGGGCATGTCCCATTTCGTCTTGACGGAGACATTTTTTTTTCTTCCCTTATTACTACCAAAAATCTGGGTTCCCTCCTAGTATAGCTATGTTTTATGTCTTCAGCTAGACGTGGTGCTTGGTCACCGAGTTGGGGGTTCATGATTGGCGAGGTCGGTGGACTCGATAGTAAGGTTGACAGAGATACCGTCTATGTACGGTTTCAAATGCTACCAGCTGGAAAACACCATGAGGGTAGACGTGTGTCACCACAAATGGGCTTTTCTATCTTGATTGGAGCTTACCCGAAAAAAGCCATAAGTTGGAATTAAACAACCATGCCTTTTGATTCGGCTCAAACGAATTTCGATGGATATATTCGTCATGAGAAGCTTTCGTTTGAGCTTTGTAGGTGCGGGAATTCTCGTAAGCCTCATTATGGATTCCTTTGAACTTGTTGAGCTAAAGTTTTTGGTGGGTCCTAGCATCGGTCATGTCAAAGTTATAAGCATTGATGGCCTAGTACACCCGATGCTCTAACTCTACTAGAAGATGACACGCTTTCCAAAAAATGAGACGATATGGAGACATGCCTATGGGGGTTTTGAAGGCAGTGCGATAGGCCCAAAAGGGCATTGTTCAGCCTCTCGGACCAATCTTTCCTATCAGGGCGGACGGTCTTAGTCATAATGTTTTTGACTTCCCTATTGGATACCTCAACCTGGCTACTAGTCTATGGATGATAAGGAGTGGCTACCTTATGAGTGATGGAATAGTGGCAAAGCATGACTGAGAAGTATTTATTTAGGAAGTGTATGCCACTGTTACTGATAATAGCTCGTGGAAAGCTAAATCGACTGAATATATTGGATAGAAGAAACTTGACCACAACCTTGTGGTCATTCAACTTGGTTGCCACAGCTTTGACCCATTTTGACATGTAATCCACCACTACTAAGATGTACTCGTAGCTATGTGATGGTGGAAAGGGTCCCATAAAGTCGATGCCCCAAACGTCGAAGAGGTCGATAATAAGAATGGGGTTTAGGGGCATTATGTCTCGTGCAAAAATTGTGCCAGTTTGTTAGCAGCGAAGGCAAGCTTAACAAAACTGGTGGGCATCTTTGAATATGGTGGGCCAGAAGAAATAAGACTGGAGAACTTTGATTGCTATCTTCTTGCCACTAAAGTGTCCTCTATAGGCAAGAGAGTGATAGAAAGTCAGAATACTGGTTACCTCAGATTCGAGGACACATCTACGAATTACCTGGTCAGAGCAGTATTTGAAGAGTTTCGGGTCTTCCCAAAAATAGTATTTGACTTGGGAGAAAAATCAGTCCTTCTCGATAGTGGACCAATAAGAGGGGATGCGTTCGACTGCCAAATAATTGGCAATGTCGGGATACCATGGGGGATGGGTGCCGATGACTGCAAAGAGTAGCTCGTCTAGAAACGAGTGTCGTAAAGGAATGGAGTCACTAGATGGGGTAACTATAAGGCGGGAGAGGTGATCAACTATGGAATTCTAGATTCCCTTTTTATCTCGAACCTCTAGGTCGAATTCTTATAAGAGAAGAATCCATTGGATGAGTTGGGTCATAGTGTCCTTTTTGGACAGCATGTGCCGAAGGGCAGCGTGGTCTGTGCAGATGATGACTTTCGAGCCTAAGAGGTAGGACCTAAACTTGTCAAGCGCGAAGACTACGGCCAGTAATTCCTTATCGGTAGTGGTATAATTGAATTGTGCGTCAATGAGGGTTTTACTGGCATAGTAGATGGCATGAGGGAGATGGTTGACATGTTGACCTAAGACAACTCCTATGGCACATCACACATGATCTCGAAAGGGCATGACCAATCGGGTGACTGCATAATGGGTCAGTAGACAAGGAGTCTCAGAGCTTCTCAAAAGCTTGAAGACAAGATTCATCGAAGACGAAAGGTGCGTCCATTGTGAGAAGATCCCAAAGTGGTTTGGAGATCTTAGAGAAATCTTTTATGAATCTACGATAGAAGCTTGCATGCCCTAAGAAAGAACGAACCTGCCGAACAACTGCAATGGGAGGAAGTTTCGAAATGAGGTCGACTTTAGCCTTGTCAACTTCAATCCCCATTTTAGACACAAAATGTCCTAGCATAATACCCTGCGGAACCATAAAAGGGCTATTTTCCCAATTAGGCACAAGATTTATCTCCATATATCGTTTGAGTACCTTCGTCAAATTTTGGAGATAATCATCAAATGAGGACCCAAACACAGAGAATTCATCTATGAAGACTTCTAGGAATTTCTCGACCATATTAGAGAAGATAGCCATTATACATCGTTGAAAAGTCGCGGGCGCATTGCATAATCCAAAAGGCATACGCTGATAGGCAAAGGTGCCAAATAGACAGGTGAAGGTGGTCTTCTACTGGTCCTCGGGATAGATGAGCACCTGGTTATACCCGGAGTAACCATCTAGGAAGAATAAATAACTTTGACTCGCTAGACGCTTTAAGATCTGGTCAATGAAGGGCAGCGGGAAGTGGTCTTTCCTAGTGGTTACATTCAACTTACGATAGTCAATACACACTCGCCAACCTATCATGGTACGAATGGGTATCAACTCTTCCTTGTCATTTTGCACAACGACGACCTTGAATTGAATTTCTTAGGAACAACTTGGGTTGGGCTCACTCACTTACTGTCAAAGATGGGGTAAGTGATACCCGCATCGATCAATTTCACGACCTCCTTTAACACAACCTCTTTCATGTTTGGGTTGAGTCTCTGCTGCATTTCTCGAGTCAATTTTACATCATCTTCGCAGTGGATGCGATGCATGCCGATAGAGGGGTCAATCCCTTTCAAGTCGGCGGCTGACCACCCTATGGCTCCTTTATCATTTTTCAAAACCTCAACAAGTTGAGACTCTTGGTCGAAAGTCAAATCAGAGGAAATGATGGCAGGTAAGGTGCTATTGGGCCCTAGGAATACTTACTTGAGCGAAGCCAGGAGTGGATTTAGCTCAAGGTTTGGTGGTGAATCTAGAGAGGGCATAGCAGGGATGGAGGATAGAGGTGGTATGGGCTCAAATCGAGACGTCCATAGTGGAGTGTCAAGATAGCTGGCGGACTCGAGAAGGGAAATGACCTCACTCATGGACTGCTCGACATTAAAGGTGTCGGCTCTAATGTGTGCTAAACACGTCTCTAAAGAATCGTCACCGAATATGAAAGGGCAGTGCTGATTTGGTGGCCTCTTCGATTATATCGATTGCAAAATAGTTGGAGTGCTGTGAGGGCTACTAAGAGGCATGGAAGATGTTTAGGTGCACTTTCATATTCCTAAAGGAGACACCCATAACTTCTGTGAGGTAATTTATACAAGCGTTGGTCGTAGCCAAGAAAGGCTTGTCGATGATGACGGGTGTTTGGTGCCTAAGCTGAGGGTCGGGCTCAGTGTCAAGGACGATGAAGTCGACAGGAAAAAAACTTGTTAACTTTGACAAGTACGTCTTCAATGACTTCACGAGGTACTTTAACGGACTGGTGAGCTAACTAAAACGTGACCGGTGTCGGTTTGAGCTCGCCTAACCCAAACTGTTCATACACCAAGTAGGGGAGGAGTTTGACGCTAGCTCCTAAGTCGAGAATGGAAATGTCGATCAAGTGATCGTCGATGACACAAGAAATGGTAGAACTCTCCGAATATTTAAGTTAGGGTGTAAGGACCCGATTTTAAAAAATGTAAATTAATAAAACCAGCCAAGTGTGAGTTAATCAACTTAAATTTTACAACTAAATTAAATTTTATAACTAAAGTCCTAAAGTCCCATAATATCAAACTTTTGTTAATTAGATCAAATTTTACCAAATTGTACATTACCTATCTTAATTAAATAAATTTAATGCCAAATATTGTAAACAGATATAAAAATAAGTGAATTCTACTGAATTATATTAAAATAATTAAAACTATATATACCAAATTATAAATTTAAATTAAAACGATACATCATTCCAAAAAGATTTAATTTGGCCTACATCTCACCACAACCGTTATTAAACCTAACAAATTTAATCTTAAGCTATAATAATACTGTACTAACCTTAAAATTTATAATTTAAGTCAATTCTATCAAAAAGTGAATGAAAATATACATTATGTTAATTTTTGAACAATTTCTTGAACAATGTAGTAAAAAATAGCTCATGAACTACCAAATTTGCAATCAAAATCACCAAACCACCAACCAAGCCCATGGTTTGGGCTTGGCTGGCCAAACACATCCTCCCACCCCTTAGAAGACTTCGCACACTTGCTAGTGTGTAATCACATCCAAGGCTATGCATTAGAACTTCACCTTGTACATCATGATCACATCTATTTTTCATTTTGGCTACAAAACCCATTCCCCACCCACCTTAGCCGTACCACCCTTCTTCCCGAATTCAAAAATTCTGCTCAATTGTTAGCTAAGTGTGAGAAAGAAGAAGAGAATGAGAAGAAAGCAGGAAAGAAGGACAAGGTTTACAAACAATGCTAAGTCCTTCAATCCTCCAACCAAAAATCAAACTCAAAGGTAAGAATCCTTCCTAAACCCTTCTATTACAATCAAATCTAATCTCTCCTCATCTATTTTTGGAGATTAAAAATCAAAGAAAGAAAACTAATTAAGTTAAGTAAGCTAGAAATTTGGTTAGAAGTTGTTCTTGATGTTTTTGGTGCCTAAATATTGCATACATGTAACTTATTTAATTTTTCACATTCTTGGTGATTTTAATATTATGAGATTTATATATTTTAATATAAATATGTTCCATGGAAAGAAAATAAAAGATCTATGCCATGCATGAAGTTAGAACATGTTAGGATTGCTTAGATTTAATTTCTTACTTTTTACTGTTTTCTGTACCTTATTTTGAAAAATCATATTTAATTCTAAAAATATCTCTTAAGGCCAAATTTTTTGTCCAGAGTCAGATTTTTATGTTAGTAATCATACAAAATTAGTTTGAACTTGTTTGCATGAATAGAACTCAACATATGAAGTGTTTACCAAAATGTGTCAAGTCTGGACCAACAACCATTGTAGAGCTAAAAACCCTACTTTAAGAGCCTTAAATCAAAATGGTTTACACATGAGAGTTGTAGTTAACATTATTTTCTATCTACCCATCACAAATTAAATTGCTACTCTAAAAATATTTTATAAAAAATGTCCAAATTAACCTTACTTTAATTGAAGTGTCAAAAAAAATTATAACCTTTTTAACCATATATTTTTATGCTAAATGTGGTATGTTTTTGGTGAGCCTAAAATGATTTTTAAGTATTTTGATTGATTTGTGACATCTCTCAAAATGGCTATGTGACTTGGTTTATATAATTATTTGGTATTCACTAATTATGCTAAGTGTTAAATTATTGATTATTGTTATTTTCACTTTACTTGCTATAATCTTAGCATCTCGTGCATTAGTACATTTATGCCTAGGATGGGACATGCATTCATCACTCATGAATTGGGATATGCGAGAATCACTTAAATTATAACGGTGGATGAAATGAATCCTATGGTGTTTTGTTCTGGGCGGTGTCCCGTGGTTTTGTTAATAAAATGATTTTGGGGTGTTGTCCCCGGCTTGTATTCTTGGTGTCCCTGACTATCTATAGTAAACTGACCCTTAGGATTAGTTACTGGTTAACTGGGGAGTTTGTCGTCCTCTCGTTGGCTCATAGCAATAGCTAGCTAGCCTATTTGTGTCTCGAGCTTCACAATGGACTGAGAATGAGAGCTTAGAAGCTAAGTTCTCATATCTAATTCTTGTAAAGCTTTTAACACTTTGTCCACAAACGTAGTGTTCGAGGAGGTGGTGGAGGTGCAGTTTGATGGACAAGAGGTGGATAGGCTGGCTGACTGTAGCTTGGAAGAAAGGCTGGTCTCGATGGTGGTGCTAGCATGTTACCCTGATTGGGTTGTTGCCAGGAGAAGTTCGGGTGATTCCTCCAGCCCATGTTATAGGTATTCAAAAAAGGATTGTTACTTGGACGGGAGAAACCCTAGGCTGCATTGACCTGTTCATGCACAAACTCGAGGTATTGCACAGCAGATGGATAGTCGAATACAAAATGGGTTGAACTGGTGCACAATGCACATGGGCCAGAAAAAGAAAGGGATGGGGCAGCAGGTGCTGCGGCTGAACCATTGGATAAAAGCTGACTCAAGGTTTGTGTCAAGGTGGCAACTAGGTCGGGAGTATGTGAAATCTCGTATATGCCTTGGGATTTTGAGGTGGAGGAGGTTATAGACCGATCGGTGCGAGAGGCGGAGGCTTGGTGTTAGGAGTTTTCACTCAAACTTTCAAAAAGACTCCACGCCTCATTCTCGTTTTTCAACACGAATGTTCCAGCACAAGACGAGTCAACAAACTGACGGTGTTAAGGTGTCAACCCGTCATAGAAGCACTAGATTAGTTGCCATTTAGGCACTTGATGATAAGGATAGGCTCTAATAAGATCTTTAAGGCGTTCTGAAGTCTTGTAGAAGGTATCGCCGTCGAGTTGAGTGAAACTCGTGATAGATTGTCTAATTTGGTTAGTCTTGCCCATAGGAAAATTTTTTTTAAGGAATTCTTATTGAAGTTTAGCCCAAGTAGTGATTGTGTTCCGTTCTAAAGAATTAAGCCAGTGTTTGACTTCATCTTTAAGGGAGAACAGAAATAATTTCATTTTAAGGGCCTTGTTAGAGAAATTATTGATTTTGACTATTGAGCAAATTTCTAAGAACTCATCTATGTGCTTGTGCGGGTCCTCATTACCAAATCCACATAAACATGAGAGGATTTGAATGATGTTGGATTTGATTTCATAGTGCGTGGCTCTAACTGCATGGGGTTGAAGACAGGAAGGTGACGCATACTCTGAAGAAGTGAAGTACTCAATTAGAGATTTGACTTGAGGGTCATCCTAATGCTGGTCTTCCATGGTAGTGGGTGTGGTGTGTGATGTGAGTAAAGTTCGTTGGGCCGTCTGAAAGTGCATTCAATTTCAGGGTCAAAAGGAGCTAAAACTGTGCAGGTAAATTGGAGGTCGAGCATGCACAAAAGAAAAACTGGGGATGGGCTACAAGCCACCTAAATCTAGTTTTCTTTGATTTAAACAAAGACACAAATTTAAAACTCACAATGCATGGACAGAGATGATCCTCTTTTATTGTCTTTGTGTTTGTTTGTCTCTTTGTGTCTGTTTATTCCAAACTCCTGCCTTTGCCAATCTTCGAAGAACCTGACAAAGGAAGAATTGTAACTCACTGTAGTATTTTAAAAACCAGAAAGTCAAGAACAAAAATATTTAATGAATAAATCATAGCCGTAATAAAATCCCCGGCAACGGCGCCAAAAATTGGTTCGTGTCGTACCGTACCAAAAATAATTATTTCAAATCTTTTTTTAACTATTAACCCGTAAGATAGTGGCTAACGTTCGGATATCATCCACATGGATTGAATGTCATTATGATTTATTTATAAATATTTTATTAATAATTTTTTTAAAAAAGAATTTGATTTGGATTATGATTCTAATTAAACTGAAAGGCTAAGAAAATAGAATTTAGAATTCAAGTGAGAAAGAGGTTCCTAAGGGTTATAATTCCCCCCATGAAGTAATTCTTAGTTTAATGCAAATTGTAGTTTATCTTTGTTCTATTCAATCCAATCATATCGCAACTATAAGACCAATAAAGATTATCAAGAAGATAAGTTTGAATCCAAATCTGACATACTCTATTTAAACTTTTTGGCACGAATCAACTGGAGCACAACCCATCCTAACGAAGTATAAAGTATCTCATGTTTGAATATCAAAGTACAAATATTACAGTTTTATGATCTCATTTTCACAATCACAGAAAATAAAAATAGAACTAGATAATAAAATTGAAAGCTCGTTGATCAAAACGTCAACGTCTTTAATTACACAACGAATTGAATCCAAAATAAAGAACAAACAATCGAGTTCAAACTAATCCTAAAAATACCTACTAGGAATTCATCATCCCTTAAGAACAGAAGAAGCTTAGCTACTCATGTTACGACTAGAAAGTATGAAAGGTTTAAAAAGAATAAAGCCGCGAGCCTCTATCTTCGTCTTCTTGACACGTCCCGAGCTGTCCAGATTGGCCTCCTAACTTCCATCAATCCTCAGTCGTCTAAAACCAAAGATATCCAAATTGGATTTCCGTCAACAGTTTTAGTCTCTAAGTCCAACTCTACCTGTGCGCCTTGTCTAGACGCTGGACATTCCGTTTGGACGGTTTCAGGTTTCATCTGGATGGTAGTGGAATCCGTCCGGAAAGCACTTCTTTCTGCCAAGGTTTTGTCTGGACGTTTGTTAGGATGTTTTCACCACAGTAGCTTTTTCGTCCGGACGCGCTTCTCACTGGACCAATTCCGTCCGAATGCTAGACTCATCCGTTCGGATGCAACTTCTAGGGAAATTCTCATTTTGTTTCTCGTTTTCTTTTTGTTCCGTTTGATACCCTGTTCTCCTCTAAGTCACTCCCGATGATACTGTTGATAAAACACTATAAAATAATTTATTAAATATATTTTTGAGATTTAACATAATGTATTTTACAAAATAGGATCGGCACTTTTATGTACCGATCAATGTTGCTCTAGTAAATTTTTTATGCCTCCTCTTGTAATGTTTTAAATAAATTTGAATCACACATTTATATGAGTCCATCACTTTTTATGTGGAATTCACAAAAATGTGTGACTCAAATTAGAAGGCAATGTAGGAGTTAGAGAGGGAATAATCTATTTGGGCTAAATGTTGAAAAATTTGCTCTTTTTTTTTTAATTTTTTTTATATTTTGACTAATTTTTTTTACTTTTTAAAATCATCTTGATGATATGAACTCAAAAAATATATATTTTTAATTTATTAAAAAATTAAAAATATTCGCTAACAATAAAAAGAAGTAACATAAAATATGACTTGTTGACTTATTTATATTTTTTTAAAATTTCTTTTTATTATATTTTGATCAATTTTTTTTACTTTTCGATTGGTCTCGATGAGATGAATCAAAAAAAATATAATAATTTAATTAAATAAAAAAATTATTTTAAAAAATTAAATAAATAACTAATTATTCCAAACATGACCAATGTTTCCTCTCCTGGGGTTATGAGTTGCTTGTTGTGCACTCTATTATTAGTTGGACTGAAAGAACCTATACAAAACATAACCACCATGACTTTTGGTTATGATAAACATGGAAGACCCATGATTCTCCGAATTCCTCAGAAACTTCTGCAAAGTTGACGTTGACGTTGACATAGACGTTGACGTTGACCTTGCTATAAGAATTTTTAAGAAGCTGTTACACATGAAAGAGAGGTGATTCTCACGCTGCTCTTTTGTAAAATTTTTAAAAAATATATTATTATTATTATTATTATTATTATTATTATTGTTTGACCTCGTTTTGATAACTCAGTTTGAAAATTATTATTATTATTTGGCCTCGTTTGATAGCTCAGTTTGAAAATATTTTTTTACTACTTAAAGTCATTCAAATTCAGAGAGGTAAAAAATTAGTGTGATAAATTTTTTATGTTGTTTAAAAATAAAAAAAATTATTTAAATTTAAAATAACTTTAAATTAAAAGGCAATAAAATAATAAGCAAAATAAAAATTATTATACCTTTTTATTTTTATATAATTTTATATTTAATATAGATCTTAATTGATCGATCTTGATGGGTATATTCTAATAATATATATTTTTATAAAAAATATATATGTATAATATAAGTTATAATATTTTTTAAAAATATACAAATTATTTTTCTCCTTATTTGATATATGATTGATTTCTTCAGCACTTAAAATAGTTTTGTACATTTATTACATATAATCTTTAGAACTTGAATAATTAAAATCTTCTCATACTCTTTTAATCAAGAAATTAGCAAAATATTATTTTTTGTTTAAAAAATCAAATCAATAGAAAATAGGGTTAAAAAATAAATCAATTTCATAAAAACTTTACAACATTAAAGTTGCCAAAATTATAAAAGTTTAACTATTCTAATATTTTCTTACTAATTTGAGATTTTTTTATTTTTAAATTATTGTGCATGTGTAGTGCTCCTCCGCAATATTGTGTCCATAAAATCATTTCCATCCATACAAACTATCGTAATTCAAGTTATCATTCGAGATTAAAGTAACATTTATTGGGTCTGTCTCTATTATTTGAGAAAATAAATTATTTTAAAAACAAAATAGTATCTGTTGAAATATTATATTTAAATTGATTAGAATATTAGATTGATTAGATTGATTTTGATTTGATTCTATCGTATCTCCTTTATTGTTTATCCCTATTCGCCTATAAATAGGTAATATATTGTACAGTTTGATACAGACAGAAAATATACAATTATTTTCTCTTCTCAATTTCTTCATGGTATCAAAGCAAGGTTCTTGGGGCCTGTAGAAC
>JAOTRH010294547.1:0-38418 GCA_034768845.1 Heliamphora exappendiculata | reverse complement strand
GTGTTCTTTATTCATTACATCTCATTTATTGTAATCAAGGGTGAGTCACCATGTTAGCCTTTGAGTGAGTGAGTGAAACTCATCAAAGAAGAGTTGAAGAGAGATTAGAAGAAAACATGGGCTTGTTTTCATAGGATCATCTTGAAGCTGTAATAGGCTTGTGAATGTGCCCATAAACATTCAGATAACTCAAGTGGAATTTTGAAACTCCTAAAGGCTTGGAATATGCCCAAAAGTATTCTGAATAGTGGAAATACTCAAGGGAGATCTTGAGGAGTGGCTGTAGGCTAGGATAAAGTCGAACCACTATAAAACCCTGGTGTCTGGTTCTTTTTCTCTATCCCTCATCTTTTAATATTTGCATTGGTTATATACTTGCATATCTTCTTTTATTGCAATATTAAAAAATTTCTGAAAAGGTTTTAAATTTTCTTTTTTAAGAAAAGACTCAATTCACCCCCTTCTTGGGTTGCCTAGATCTAACGTATATGTAATAAAACTCTAATTATATGAGCTCGCAGAATACAAGATACCAATCTAAAAATCTCTACCATGGTTTGAATTCTGTAAACTACCTTGAAGATAACTAGTGTCGATGTCGATTCTGCCATCGTCGTCAATCTATCACACTTAAATTACAATGGCCCGCACCTTTACACAAAGATGTCCAACACCTATTCGTCAAAGTGTTTGTCGTAACTCTACCTATTCATTGAGGTGTATTGGTTGCCAATTATCTATCAAATTAGGAAATTACCGTCTAATTTGAATCCACCTACAGCTAAAATCCCAGTTATATGTTAGGTTTATATTATGAATGCTAGGGTTGTACACTAAAAATTATGATTTTTAATTTTAGTATTTAATTTTATTTGTTAATAAAATTAGTTTTTTCATTTTATGGGAATCTTAATGAGCAATGTATGCATTTCATTATTTATTTAATGATGTGCATGAGTATTTTTTATTCTACATAGAATTTAATCTGGTGTGCAGAGTTTTGATTTACACACAGAAATCCAGATTATTGGTTCTTGTAGAATGTAGGGACCCGGTCTTTTGTTATTTTCTAGTATTAATGAAAACGAATATGTTACGTTTAGTGGGAACGGTTAAATGTGTAAATCACGCGTAAGATTTAAAACTTGAGCCTGTATATGTTTGCTAATGATGGTTAAATGTGGGGTAATGTATGAGAACGTTATTGTGAGGTGTTTGGTTTATGTTTGGTTCAATTTTTGTATTTTTTTGTTCGGAGTTTCTACCTAGTGTGACTGTTCGAGCGGACAAATGGCAGAGAATTCAGGGAGTGGGGACCGCTTGAGCGGTGGGAAGATTCATTCGAGCGGACTGCCGGCAAGCAGACTTTAAAAGTCGCATTTGGCTCTTTTTCCCTCATTTCTTTCATTTCTCTCTTTAGAATAGAAGTGAGAGCTAGGGTTTGGGTTTGGAGGGTTGTTGGAGCCTTGGCTCCTCTTGGTGAAATCTCTCACGTCTATATTGGTTGTTTACTCATTGGATGCTTCATTCTCGCCTTTCTATTGGAGATTCTCACGGTTGGAGCTTGTTTGGGCTTTTTCTTGTGGATCTAGCATAATAGAAGTAATATCTATGACTCTCCTTGAATACCTATATGATATGCGCTGTATCTTCGATTTTATGAACATAAAACATGAAAATAGTATTTTTGAAGCCCTAGATTAGGGTTTTATGTCAATGAATGTTAAATATTAGATCTATGGACAACTTAACATGATTTTATCTTTACGTTTGTTAGGATTGTATACTAAAAATTTATTTTGATTTTAGTATTTAATTTAATTTTAATAAAATTAATTTTTTATTTTATGAAAATCTTAATAAGTAATGCATATAATATCATTTCTTTAATGTTATGCATAGATATTCTTTATTTTGTATAGTATTTAATCTAGTATGTAGAGTACAACTTGCACACAGAAGAACAGATTATAAGTTTTTGCAGAATATAACTATTTGTTCACAGTTTAGATAGAAATAGACATAACATCGGTACGACTGTAGTACATAATTTTAGTAGGTCTGTCTTAGTTATGGAGAACAGATAATAGCGTCGTTTATTATTCTGACTCTTTATGCTAGTACACTTTGTGTGTATTGAACGAGACACATTTGGATAATTAATTTTATACTAATTATATAAATTAATTCACACCATAAGGTTATTATGAGAATGCTTGTGCTTTTAATCTTGAAATAATTAATTATTTGTGTATATTTAATACTCGTTGTTTTGATTTATTTGAGAATACGATCTTATATGGGTTTATATTCCTGATAAATTAGATAGCAGTATTAATTATATGGTGAATATTAATTATTGATGGAATCTACGTCTCGATTATTTGGAATTGACGATAACCCCTTAAGAAAACTTATAAGTTTTGATCGGGTCAAACCCTGCAGGTGGATTTCATTATCTGGCGGTCAGATAAGTTAACTGGAATGGCTTAAGAAATTTAAAGATGCTGATTAATTTAAATTATTAGTAATTAAATTTAATTAGCGAGTATCGAGAATCTATAATGGGGAGATGAGTTAAGTATTTAATAATAGGAGCTTAATGCAAGATGGCCTTGAGATTATGACTTAGAGCACAGTTACAGTTCTTTAGTGGTGTGAACTGTAATTTAGTATTTTATAAAAATTGTAGAAATCGCTGTAAGATTTTCATAATTACAGATACCGCTAATAGGTTTTCATAATTGCAAAAATTGCTGGATAGGTATCTAGGTTACACTAGAAGTCTTTGTCATAATTACTCCACATGTTCCTTCTGTAGCCCTATAAATATGCAGGTAGGATGAACCAAATTCATAACTCATCTTCAAGATTAAAGTTAACCAGGTTATGCCGGTATGAGTTCTCGAAGGATCGTACCCTACACTATGTTCGGAAATCGTATAAGAAAATATAGTAAAAGGACTGTCCGGAGTTTCAATTCGGAATCAAAAGTTCGTAGTTGGAGATTCAACCAAAAATGTATTCATCTAAATTAACTATGGTGGCATGAGTTTTATTTTAATCGTTCGACATCAAAAAGTTTAATCTGGAGCCCGTTTCGACAATTTTCCGTTCAATTATTTTATTGAAAAATCGTTTACAAAAACAATGATCTTGGCGATTTTGCCACCAACAATTGGTATAAGAACCGTTTTATTTTTTGTTTGCAGTTTATCGAGGGGTTAGGTAGATTGAGAACTGTGCTAACTTTGTTTTGTGGGTGTTCTAATTCCGATTTTATGATCATTATTATTTTTATGTTTGATTGAATGGTTTGGATGATGATTTAATTATTTTTCATCACGAGGGTTGATCGCGATAATTTAAGTTTTTTAGATTGAATGTGAGCCTATGAGACATACATTTTCGATGTAAAAACTTTTATTTATTTTTAAATATTAGTTTAGAATATTTAAGAACATATTGAATATCTAAGAACAAGAAGAACATGCGGCGGCATAACTAGCGGCATCGGCGGTGGTTTCGGGTGTTTCGGGCCACGAATTGCGGTGGATTTTACACGGCTTTGAAATGATTTTGTTGACAATTTTTTTGCAAATTTTATACATTAAAAATAGCAACAAAATGGGTTTAAAAAATAGCAAAAATAGGCTCGAAAAAATAGCTACCGGCGGCGACAACAGCGGCGGCCCTGGAGATATTTTTTGATGTATTCCTTAAACAAATTTTGAGCAATTTTTTGGCATAAAATAGCAACAAAATAAGCCTTATTAAAACAGTGTAATAAAATAGCTCCAAACAGTGGTGAAAAAAGTAGAATAGGTTACGACCATGGGCGGCGGCAGCAGCAGCTTTTTGGGGTTATTTTCGGAGTTTTTTCAAGACTGCTTTTGAGGCATTCTTCGAAAGAACATGTTGCTGGATATTAGTGCTATTTTTCAAAAAAAAATGAGAGCCAAAACCACCACGAAAAAAGCCTAAACGCGTGGTTGAAGCAGGCGGCGGCGCAGAAGGGGCGGTGTCAGCCTCTTCGTGGCTTTTTGATGGATGTTTTTCGGCCTATTTTTTTTCTATTTTTTGACAAAAATAATATTTTTTGAGAGTTTCTTTTCAAAGAAAAAAACGACGTCGAAAATAGAGTTCGGGAGTTGCGGCAAAAGCCGCCTGAAGCTGGCGGCATTGGCAGTGCTAGGATGTCTGGCGGCGCCAGGATGGCCGACGGTGGTGCTGGTACTTTGGGGTTGTTTTAGTCATATTTTTTTGACATGTTCAAGGATCGAGATGTGATATATTTGTATATAAATCGAAGAGTCCTAATACAATCTGGATGTAAGAAATTGATTCAAAAGAAGAATTATTGCAGCTTATCTTTAAAACAGGAGACTGAAACTCATCAAAGTTTCTATTTGATTATAAAATCGGGATATATGAATATCTTGCATTTATATTCTTTTAAATTGCGTGGATAATATGATGTATATCTATTTTATATATTCATGTTATTTTAATTAATTCAAAAAATTTCGTTTTAATTAAATATTTTGTAAAAAAAATAAAATTAAGTTTTTTTAATTAAAAGGAAAAATTTTAGATATTTTATTTTTACAAAATATAACGTTTGAGATGATTTTTTTATTAAATCAAATATCTTAAAAAAAGTAAAAATTAATTTTGAATTTTGAATTAATTAAATAAAAAAATATTTAATTTAAATAAATTATTATTTTTGAAAAATGTATAACTAAAATTAAATAATTGAATGCTTTTAATCACTATTTTAACTGAAAAGTTAAAGGAGAAACTGTGCATTCATCAAATTTTATCTGTTACATAATAAAACACGAAAAAATAATTTGGCAAACTGAAATTTTTGAAATCGTGTACTCGGAAAGAAGTTTTAAACTTTTTCAGATCGTGTGGTTTTTGAAATTTATAAATTTATTTTAATTAAATAGATTTTTATAACCCTAAAAAATATTTTAAAAATCTAAATGGGAGAGAAAATTTATTTACAGATAAATCTCGCGATCTTTATCACTAGTTTGTAGGCGATGTAATTAATTCTGCATATTAGCAGTAAGGTTTTTCTCCCTATCGGATATATTAATTGTGGTATCACCAGTATAAACCTCATTTATGGATAATTCTAGATAATTGTTAGTGTAGATCACTTTTCCATATGAAAAGTTCATTGCGAAGCGATTGATTTGTGATTAGATGGTAGTTAACACTTAGATATAAATAAATAGTATCATCTCAATCTGAGTTACTGTTATTATTTACTGAACCAAATCTATGTCAGCTACTTAATTTTACTTGGCAGGGTTAGTTGCCTAGATAGTAAAATCAATAGAAATTTGCATGTCTAAACATATGATGGATAGTAGACGTCCTCCCATCAAGACATGCTATTCACAGAGTACCAGGCTGTTGGCGAATTTCTTTTAAAATGGTAGAAAAAACCTAATTAAAAAAAATTAAAGTTTTACTCATCATAATTAACGATTATTTTTAGTTATGTGATTCTGAAGAATAAAATAGTTTTCAATCCTCTCGCGTCTATACTCAAAGAAAATAAACTTATGGAATCAAACTATGTTGACTGAAAAAGAAATTTGAACATTGTCTTAACTGTTGAGGACTAAAAGTTTGTATTGACTGAGATTTATCTACCAATACCTGATGAGGGAGCGACCGAACAGGAAACCCAGGCTCATCAGAAGTGGTAGAAAGCTGATCAGATTACTCGCTATTACATTTTGGCTTTAATGTCAAATATTTTACAGTATCAGCATCAATCTATGCCCAGTGCCTATGACATGATTATGAACCTTAAAAAAATATTTGGGGATCAAAATCGTGTTGTTAGGCAGGTGGCCATGAAGTCTCTAATAAATGTAAGCATGGCTGAAGGCACACTAGTTAGGAATCATATTATGAAGATGATCAGTCTTCTGAATAAACTGAAGATTCTAGGAACTAAAATTGACGAAAAAACCCAAGTCCATATCATACTCCAGTCACTGTCGATAGCTTTAAGTAGTTCTGCCTTCACTATACCATTAATAAGCTTAGCATTTCATTGGCAGAACATCTTAAAGAACTTCAAGCAGTTGAGGGGGTTCTTAGAAAGCCAGGTTCTGTGTATGTGGTTAAAAAAGGTTCTTCCTCTAAGCCGAAAGATAAGAAGAAGAAAAATATTTAGACATAGGGAGGCACATGTTCAAAAAAAGTTAAGGGACCAAAAACTAGTGTGAAGAAGTTGAGAGGCAAGTGCTATCACTGTAATCAGTTTGGGCATTGAAAAAAGTTGTGTTCAATTTTTCTTAATAATCAGAATAAACTAGGTAATTTTTGTTCGCTGGTGATTGAAACATGTTTAGCGGCGTTATCTATCGGTACCTGGTGTGTAGATACGAGAGCTACTAAACATGTCTGTAATTCGTTGCAGGGGTTCCAAGAAACCCGACAACTTAGTGATAGAAAAATTTACTTGCATATAGGTAATAATACAAAAGTGACAGCACTTGCAGTAGGAGATGTCACTCTCACTTTTAGTAGAGATAGGATTTTACTTCTAAAAGATTATCTCTATGTGTCTTTGATTAGAAAATATTTAATTTCAATTTTTAGTTTAATAAAGGATAAATATTCTGTTCATCTTAATGATTCTGTGGTTGTTCAAAAAAAAATTTATTTGTTCTGGTACATTGATAGATGATCTGTATGTCGTATCTCCTATCTCTCTTATACTTTAACTAATTGAATTGAATAATACATCTAATTTACCATATAAGAAAAATTTCCTCCTTTAATGAACTAAACGTTTCTTTGGCACTTACGCCTGCGTCATATTAATCTAAAAAGGATAAATAGACTGGTAGAAGATGAACCTTTGAGTACATTAGAAGTGGAGACACTTCCAGTCTGTGAATCTTGCTTAGAGGGTAAGATGACCAAGAGGCTTTTTTCGGCCAAAAGTTATAGAGCTAAATAACCATTAGAATTGGTTCACTCTGATGTATGTGGTCCTATGACAATTCAAGCTAGAGGTGGCTTTGAGTACTTTGTTAGTTTCATTGATGACTACTCAAGGTATAGATACATTTACCTGATGCACTGTAAATCTGAATTTTTGAGAAATTAAAAGAATTCAAGGCAGAGGTGGAGAAGCGTCTGGGTAAAAGTATCAAATCACTATGATCCGATTATGGTGGAAAATACCTCTTTGGAGAGTTTAGGGACTAATCATCAGAAGGGATTAGATCCTAGTTGACTACACCAGGCACTCCACAGCAGAATGGTGTAGTAGAAAAAAAAAAGACTCTTATAGAGATGGTAAGGTCCATAATGAGTTATTCAGGTTTACTCGATTTGTTTTGGGGACTCGCATTAAAGATAGCGGCTTATGTTCTAAACTTGGTACCTTTTAAGTCAGTACCTTCTTCTCTCACAGAATTGTGGATCGGGCGTAAGCCTAGTCTGAGACATTTAGATTTGGGGATGTCCAACACATGTGCTGAAAGAAAACGTGGGTAAGTTGAAACTGAAAACAGAAGTCTGTTTCTTTGTTGGGTATTCCAAGGGAACGCATGGTGGTCTATTTCATAATTCTAAGGATCAAAAGGTTATTGTTAGCACCAATGCTCGATTTTTAGAAGAGGATTATATTATAGACCACAGGCCCAATAATAAAATTATTTTGGAAAAAATGAAAGAAAATACCAGTAGAACGAAAGAGGAACCACAAGTCACTTTTATCCTATTGCCTGGTCGTAGTGGAAGGATTATAGGGACATGTGCAAATCATGAACAGGGTGCTGATGCACAAGTTCAGATTCTACATGACGTGTTACTACTAGTATACAGACACATGTAGCGCCTCGTCATAGTAAGAGGGTTGTTCATCAACCTGATCGGTATATATTCTTGGGAGAGTCTTTTGATAAGATCCCAGTTGAATAGATACCAAACCCTGTAACTACAAAGAAACACTTCAGGACAAAGATGCAGATATTTAACAAAAGGCTATGAATTTAGAGATGAAATCTATATATTTCAATTAGGTATGGGAAAGAAGGGATCGATTATCAAGAAATCTTTTCACCGGTAGCCATGCTTAAGTCTATCCGGATTCTTTTATCTATTGTTGCTCATTTTGATTATGAAATTTGACAAATAGATGTCAAGATAGCTTTCTTTAATGAAAGTCTTGACGAGTGTATTTATATGGTATAACTAGATGGTTTCATAGCATAGGGCCAGAAGCACATGTTCTGCAAGTTAAAGAGATCTATTTATGGACTTAAGTAGGCATCAAGGTCTTAAAATACTCAGTTTGATCAGGTCATAAAGTTTTATGGTTTTGATCAAAGTTCAGATAAGTTCTGTGTATACAAGAAGCGTGATGATCTTTTTAGTACTTTATGTAGATGATATCTTACTCATCGAAAATAATGTGGGGGCATTATCTATGGTAAAAGTATGGTTATCTAGACAGTTCGATATAAAAGACTTGGGAGAAGCTAGTCACAGCCTAGGGATCAAGCTTGCGCAAGATTAGAAACAAAGGATGTTGGGCTTATCATAAGCAAAGTATATCGATGATATCCTTACTCGTTTTAGCATACAGGATTTCAAGAAAAGGTTTCTTCTTTTCAGGTATGAAATTACTCTATCCAATGATTAGTGTCCTAAGATACCTGATGAGATAAAGAAGATGAAGGCGGTTCCTTATGTTTCGGCAGTAGAAAACCTAATGTATGCTATGCTTTGTAATAGACCTGACATTTTTTTTGCCGTTGGCATGGTTAGTAAATATCAGTCTAACCCAGGGCAGGGGCGTTGGACTACGGTAAAGAATATAATCAAGTTCTTGAAAAAGACTAAGGATTATATGTTAGTTTACCAGGTAGACAGTTTAGTACCTTTAGGGTACACAGACTCAAATTTTTAGTTAGACAAAAATTCTCGTAAGTCTACCTCAAGATATGTATTTACCTTAAGATGTGGAGCTATTAGTTGGAGGAGCATTAAGTAATCCTACATTATTGATTCCACCATAGAGGACGAGTACGTAGAAGCTTCAGAAGTAGCCAAAGAGGCCGTTTGGCTCAAGAACTTCCTGTTGGATTTAGATGTGGTCCCTTCAGTTCAATCGACTATTACACTTTATTGTGATAATAGCGGAGCGGTTGCAAACATGAAGGAACCAAGAGTCCATAAGAAAGGAAAGCACATTGAGCGTAAATATTACGTGATACGAGAAATTGTACAGAGATGTGATGTTGCTGTGATCAAGAATGCATCAGGAGACAACCTTGTAGATTTTTTTATAAAGAACTTACCGGTTAAGAGTTTCGATAGTCATGTAGAGGGCATGGGAGTCAGATGTGTGGCAGCATAATTTTAACTATAAGTGGAAGATTGCTAGGGTTGTATACTGAAAATAATAAATGTTATTTTAATTTTAGTATTTAATTTAATTTTAATTAAATTAATTTTTTATTTTATGAGAATCTTAATGAGCAATGTATGCAATATTATTTCTTTAATATTATGTATGGATGTCTTTTATTGTGTACGGTATTTAATCTGGTGTGTAGAGTACGGCTTGCACACATAAGACCAAATTATAGGTTCTTGCAGAATATAAGTATTTGTTCACAGTTTAGACGAAATGGACATACCATCGGTACGACTATAGCACAGAGTTTTTAGTAGGCATGTCTTGGTTACGGAGAATAGATAATAGCGTCGTCTATTGTTCTGACTCTTTGTGCTAGTACACTTTGTGTGTCTTAAACAGGACATATTGGGATAAATAATTTTATACTGACTATATAAATTAATTCACACCTTAAGGTTATTACGAAAGTGCTTATACTCTTAATCCTGAAATAATGAATTATTTGTGTATATTTAATACTTGTTGTTTTGGTTCATTAGATGGTGCGATCTTATATGAGTTTATATTCCTGGGGAGTTAGATAACATTATTAATTATATAGTGAATATTAATTATTAATAGAATCCATGTCTCAATTGTTCAGGGTTGACGATACCCTTTTAAAGAAGCTTATAAGTTTTGACTAGGCCAAATCCTATAGGTGAATTTCATTATCTAGCGGTCGAATAAGTTAAGCGGAAGGGTTTAAGAAATTTAAAGATGCTGATTAAATTAAATTGTCAGTAATTAAATTTAATTAGCAGGTATCAAAAATCTTAATGTGGGGAGATAAGTTAAGTATTTAATAGTAGGAGGTCAATGCAAGATGGTTTTGAGATTATGGTTTAGAGTGCAATTATAGTTCTTTAGTGGTATGAACTGTAATTTAGTATTTTATGAAAATTGTAAAGCCACTACAAGATTTTTATAATTACAGATACCACTGAAAAGTTTGCGTAATTATAGAAACAGCTAGATAGGTATCTGGGTTACACTAGAAATCTTTGTGATAATTACTCTACAGGTCCCTACTATAGCCCTATAAATATACGGGTATGCTGAACTAAATTCATAACTCGTCTTCAAGACTAAGGTTGACCAGGTTCTGCCGGTACGAGTTCTTGAAGGATCGTAGTGCACACTACATTCGAGAATCTCATAAGAGAATACAGTAGAAGGTCTGACCAGAGGTTCAACTCAGAATCAAAAGTTCGTAGTTAGATAATCGACCAAAAAGGTATTCATCTAAATTAATTGTGGTGGCATGGGTTTTATTTTGATCGTTCGACATCAAAAAGTTTATTTGGAGCCCATTTCGGTGATTGTCCGTCCAGTTATTTTTATCAAAAAATCGTTTACAAAAATAATGATATTGGTAATTTTGCCTCTAACAACGTTGTCGTTGGGTACGATTGGATTTTAAAAATGATGGGTTAGGGTTTGAATTTGAGTTTAAACCATGAAATTTGTGGATTTTGGGATTAAGGGACCCATATGTTGAAATTGATGTGAGTATTGGTTGAATTGAGGGTTGTAATAACCTGTTGCATATACATTCTATGAATTCACATGGCACATGACAATGTCGGGTGTTAAAGTTGGGGATTTTAGTATAAAATCAGACAACACATGTGGTGGTTGTGTTTCGAACCATAGGGATAAGGGTTTTGGTGAGAGGGGCCGGGTTAATGGTTGGACTCGTTTTGGTTGTTAATAAAATGAAACAATTGAATAATTAAAGTACCATGTGATGAAATTGAATGATTAAATTTTAGCACAAGTTGCTACTCGGTGAAAGACAAAAAATTTACGTAATGTAAAGTAGGCTTTCCTTCGGGTTAATCCCTATAAACATATGCCCTTAGGCAGCTCACCCATTAATATTTTTGAGAAAAATTAAAAATGTGTGCTCTCCGTGTCGGGCTATAGAATTGATATTTATTTCTCAAACCTCGTGTAGCTTGGTGGGATTAAATACGCCTGAGTCTATAGGCGTTGTCCAGCTTTGGTACTTAATTGAATTGATGAATAAATTAGGTTGGTAAAACCTTAATTGGATGAATGGATAACATGATAGGATACGAAAATGCGTTGAGTTGGTTTAAAAAGATAAGATAATTGGTTATAATGGTTAATTTAACTTTAACTATGTAGTGTTAAACAATAACCCTTTTGTTGAATACTCGGTTATGTGACACACATAACCATCCTCGTATGTCAAGCATACGTTCATTGTTAAACTTGTTCCTATGAGTTTCGGCCTATGTTGTTTAACAACATTTCAAGTGACAACGGGAAGGAAAGAATGGCGTAAGATGATGGTCGCTGGACTTTTTTTTGAGTAACTGATAGGATTACACATTCTTAGATAACATATTTTTGGGAAATAAAATTTTAAAAATGTAATTCTTGTTTTCTTGTGGAGTACTTGGATGATTGTATTTTGGGTTAGAACACCCGTATTGTAAGCCACTAAGACCGTATATTCATATTATGTATGCATGTGAGGACGTCTCGTTCGTTTGATGGGTTGAAAGTTTTAATCTTTAAGTGATGTATCTTGATATTGAAATTTGATTTTGGGTTCTTGAGTTGAGAGGTGGTTGTTTTACTCTCAAATGTTTGTTTTACAGTTTGAAATTTACAGCTTTTGGGCAGTGAACTCTCGGGTGCCCCACCGCTCAAGCGGTGAGGAGTCCGCTCGAGCAAATTCTACTGGATGGCTTTTTATTGAAAATTATTTTAGAATGGAGTTTTTCTTAAATTTTTTCTAGACTATGTTTTTGGGGTATAAAAGATTGTTTACAAAAAGAAATGGTCTTCTTTATTGAAGTAATTTCCTAATTTTACTCAGTTTTTATTATTTCAAAATTGGGACATTATAGATTGGTATAAGAGTTTTAGGTTTGAATACCTAGGAACCGTGAGAGTGGTTGATCCATTGTGTGAGAGTTTATATTGATGTGTGATATTTATGACTTGGTGTGCTAGTATGAAATATCTTAAGTATAACTTGACATTCGCATGTTGTGTAGTATTTGGGTATGAAGGTTGGACTCTTGGAATGATGTGTTTTTCCTTTGGGCGACTGGTCAACTAGTTAGGGGTTCGAGTTAGAAAGGCATTTGGTCAATGTCCGTTTTAACCAAAAATCCAAACGGGTTAGCCAGATTGACATGTCATTCCAATTAGTTCTCCTCATTATGTGTTGTATAAGGTGCGTTGATACTACGATACATGTTATATGGTATCTTGTTGAGGGGTGGTGTTATCCGTGAGAGATGAGTTGTTGTAAGCTTTGTTTTTGATATCTCTCCTTGTTCCTTTTTATTCTTAGAGTGATGTTGTCGGGACGTGGTTGAGGTCGGGCATATGCCCAGGTTCCAGAAGAAGGGAATGTTAATTCCTTGCGGGAATAAGTGGGCGATGTTGATGTTGTTCAGGAGATGCTTGCTATGATGAGAGCAATGGCCGAGGCGACTAGGACTGGAGTAAGGGCTCCCGAGCCAAGGGCCTCTGTGGCCATGAGAGAATTTTGGCGGTTGGATCCTCCAACCTTCTCTGGGGAGCCAGATCCCAAAGTTTCTATCGAGTGGTTGGAAGTGATCACAACGATCTTAGACACCCTAGAGATCGGGGAGGACAAGTTGCGTGTTAGATTGGCGGTGTTCCAACTTCGAGCGGATGCCAGAGAGTGGTGAAAGTTTGCTAAAACCACCGTGGATAGCACAAGGACCGCTTTTACTAGGGCCTTTTTGGAAAAGTATTTTTCGTGTTCATCTAGAGACACGTATTGGGAGGAGTTTCTCTCATTCAGGGGAACCTTATCGTGGTCCAGTATGAGGCCAAGTTCATGAATCTGTCACGGTTTGCACCTGAGATGGTGTCAATGAAAGAGTTGCGTACTAAGCGATTTGAAAGGGGTTTTTGACCCTCGATCAAGGATAGGATTGCAGCATTGGATTTTTAGGTCTACACAGAGCTTGCGGAGGCCACTATCAGGGTTGAAAATGTAATGGAGGAGAACCACAAGATTAGGGAGAGCAAGTCATATCCGGGAGCTTTCGATGCTCAATTTGAAGGGTGCTAGGTGAAGAGGCAAAAATTGGGGGAATTGAGTTCTCATCCTATGGGTTCATCTAGGCGTTCCAAACGTCGGAAGATGATATGCTATACGTGCAAGCAACTAGAGCACCGTGCTATGGACTGTACACAGGGAGGATAGCAGCAGCCATAGCACCAGAGTTAAACTCAGGGGAGAACCCCGTTCTCATGTTTTCAGTGTGACTAGATGGGTCACCTACGATGTGATTGCCCTTAAGGAGGGAGTGTTCAGGGTGCTTCTGGAGCACATCAGGGATAGGAATCGCAGGGGTGATTGGGCCACAGCAAGTTGCAGCAGCATTCAGGGGTGCAGTTAGTAAGAACAGTAGAAGGAGATACCTTAGCTCAGTTAGTGAGGCAACTAGGGTCAGAGGCAGTGGGGGAAAAATTAGGGAAACCAGAGGCGAGTGTATGCTCTCGTGGAGCCTAGTACATCAGTGACACCTGCCGTGCCAGACACTGCAACCAGTCCTTTGATCATCCGAGGTACCTTTTTAGTGTACCATTCTTGGGCCAGTGGTCTCGTTGATACAAGAGCATCACATTCTTTCATCTTATTCGCATTTGCATCTGCATTGAGGTTAGAGGTAGACGGGTTGGGTAGTGCCTTATGTGTAGAGACATCAATGGGTGAGATTACTGTGTTGAGACGCGTTTGCAGAGCCTGTGAGATGGAAATTTTCGACCACCGCTTAACATTTGATTTCAACATGCTCGATATGACCTCGTTCGATGTTATCCTGGGGATGGATTGGTTGATCACCTTTCGCGCCTTCATTGATTGTGATCGGCGACGAGTGTTTGTTTGCACACTGGATGGAGATTCTTTTTATTTTTTGGGTGACCAGGACAACGGTTTAGAGTCTAGATCTCTTAGATCGCAGGCCCATGGCAGTCTTAACCTCCTTTTTTTGCCTTGTCGGTGAGTGAGGTTGATTCTATTCAGGGAGAGCTTCCTCCCATTATCTGTGAATTTCCAGGAGACTTGTTTGAGCTTCCGCCATGACGAAAAGTTGAGTTTTCCATAGACATCATTCCAAGAACCGCCTCCATTTTTATGCCTTCATATTGTTTTTCACCAGCTATGTTGATAGAGTTAAAGGTGTAGGTTCAGGAGTTGTTGGACAAGGGGTTCATCCGCCCTAGTGTGTCTCCTTACAGAGCTCTGGCATTGTTTACGAAGAAGAAATCGTTGCGTCTTTGTATAGATTACTGTAAGTTGAACCATGTGACCATTAAAAATAAGTATCCTGTGCCTTGTATCGAAGACTTATTTGACCAATTGAAAGGTTTGTGTTGTTTCTCAAAGATCGACTTGAGATCGAGTTATCACTAGTTACGGGTCAAGGAGGAAGACATTCTTAAGACGACCTTTCATTCCTATTATAGACATTTTGAGTTTCTAATCATGCCTTTTGATTTGACCAACGCACTGGTGACGTTCATGGACCTTATGAACCGTATCTTTCACCCCTACCTTGATCGATTCATAGTGGTATTCATGGACAACATCTTGATTTACTCATCATCGAAAGAAAAGCACGAGAAGCATCTTCGAATTGCCTTATAGTTGTTGCGGGATGATCGATTATATGCCAAGTACGACAAGCGTGAGTTTTAGTTGTCGGAGGAGAGGTTTTTGGAACATGTAGTTTTGGGGAATGAAGTGGTAGTGGATTTGTCCAAGATCGAAGCTGTGATGGAATAGACAAGACCGAAAAATGTATTCGAGATTCTAAGTTTCTTGGGGTTAGTGGGTTACTACCGCCGGTTTGTGAAAGACTTATCTAGGCTTGCAGCACCTATGGCACGCGTTACACGGAAGTGAATCAAGTTCGTGTGGAACGAAAATTGTGAGCTCACCTTCCAGACATTGAAGACGAGATTGATTAGTGCACCCATTATGATCGTACTAGAGAGAGGACTTGCTATGCTATTTATTGCGATGCATCGCACGAGGGCTTGGGTTGCGTGTTGATGCAACTGGGTAAGGTGGTGGCCTATGGATCAAGGTAGTAGAAGGTTCATGAGAAGAACTACCCTACACATGATCTAGAACTCGCGGCAGTGGTCTTTGCTCTAAAGACCTGGAGACACTACCTGTATGGAGAAAGCTTCAAAGTGTTCTCGGACCACAAGAGTTTGAAGTATTTGTTTTCGCAGAAGGATCTGAATTTGTGCCAGAGGAGATGGATAGAGTTCTTGGGAGAATATGGTTTTGATCTACAGTATCATCTGGGCAAGGCTAATGTGGTGGCCTACGCCCTTGGTCGAAAGTCTTTGAGCACGTTAACTCGCGTGGTCATTAGGGAGTGGAGTATGCTCGGGGACGTTAAAGAGTATGACCTTCGTTTGGGAAAGTCTGGTGAGTGTGCTACCTTGTTCACGATGGTTTCCCAGCTTACCCTTATTCACCACATTGTTGAGGCACAACGGTCAAATGCAAAGAGTTTGATGTTTCAGGAGCGAGTCTTGAGTAGTGAGGATGCCAAGGAATGGATTATCCACTTCGATAAGAGTTTGAGGTTCGCGGGGAGAGTCTTTGTGCTGGAAGCGTGTTGTAGAGGTGTGCTTCGTTAGTTTCATCACTCACGCTTAGCGATGCATCCGGGTGACACCAAGATGTATCATAACGTATGTAGGTAGTTTTGGTGGAGTGGTATGAAGAAAGACGTTGCACTTTTTGTCTCGCATCGCCTTACTTGCCAGCAAGTGAAGGCCAAGCATCAGGAACCAATGGGTCAATTGCAACCGTTGCCAGTGTCAGAATGGAAATGGGAGAACATCACCATGGATTTTATTTCAGGCCTTTCAAGGTTGCCGATGGGATATGATGTCGTGTGGGTTGTGGTAGACATATTGACCAAGTCTGCACATTTCCTACCTATTCGCATGATGGATTCCATTGATAAGCTTAATAAGCTTTATTTGAGTGAGATTGTTAGACTCCACGAAGTGCCGATTTCCATCATTTTTGATTGAGATCCCCATTTTATGTCACGTTTTTTGTGGAGTTTGTAGTAGGCTATGAGGACGTATCTACTTCTCAATATTACTTTTCATCTCCAGACGGATGGCCAATCGGAATGTACCATTCAAATACTCAAAGATATGTTGCGATCGTGTGTTTTAAACTTTCAGGGGTCATTGGAGGATCATTTTTTGTTGGTATAGTTTGCCTGCAATAACAATTATCAGTTGAGCATTGAGATGGCACCTTATGAGGAATTGTATGGTAAACCTTGTAGGTCACTCGTTTATTGCACCGACGTTGGTGAGATGGCCGTATTAGGACCCAAGCTTGTGCACAAAACCATAGAAAAGATCATTGCGATCCATAAGGATTTAGTAACTGCCCAAAACCGTTAGAAGAGCTATGCAAATAAGAGGAGGAAACCATTAACGTTCGAGGTGGGAGACCATGTGTTCTTGAAGGTCTCACCACAAAAGGGTTTAATGAGATTTGGTAAGAGTAGAAAGTTATTGCCGCATTTCATCGGGATGTTTGAGATCCTTGATAGGACTAAAGAGGTGGCCTATCACCTGGCCTTGCCACCACAGTTAGCCTCCGTACACAATGTTTTTCATGTATCTATGTTGCGTAAGTATGAACCAGACCTATATCATGTTTTGGATTGGACAGAGCTAAGGGTAGAGGATGATGTTGCCTATAAGGAGAGACCAGTGTGAATCTTTGATGCCAAAGAACAAGTCTTACGAGGGAGAACCATTCAGTATGTGAAGGTGTTATGGCTTCATCACGGCGTTGAAGAAGCCACGTGGGAGCGAGAGTTAGAAGTTCGCGGAAACCACCCCGAGTTGTTTAGTTCTTGATGTATGTGTAATTTTGGGGATGAAATCTCCTAAATGGGCGAGGTTGTAGGCATCCAGTCCCTTGTTATTTTCTAGCATTAATGAAAAGGAGTATGTTACGTTCGGTGAGAACGGTTAAATGTGTAGGTTATGAGTAAGAATTAAAACTTAAGCCTGTATATGTTTGCTAACGATGGTTAAATGTGGAGTAATGCATGAGAATGTTATTGTGAGGTGTTTGGCTTATGTTTGGTTCAGTTTTAGCATTTTCTTGGTTCAAGGTTTCTACCCAGTGGGTCTGCTCGAGCGGAGGGTAGACCACTCGAGCGGACAGATGGCAGGGAGTTTAGGGAGTGGAGACTGCTCAAGCGGTGGGAGGGTCCGCTAAAATAAACTGTCGGCGAGCAGACTTTAAAAGTCGCATTTTGGCTCTTTTCCCCTCATTCCTTTCAATTTTCTCTCTCTGGAATAGAAGTGAGAGCTAGGGTTTGGGTTTAGAGGGTTGTTGGATCCTTCTTGGCTCCTCTTGGTGAGATCTCTCGCGTTCATCTTAGATGTTTACTCGTTGGAGGCTTCATTTTTGCCTTTTGATTGGTGATTCTCGCGGTTGGAGCTTGTTTGGGGTTTTTCTTATGGATCTAGCTTCCCAATGGTAGGATCTTTGACTATCTTTGAATATCTAGATGATATTCGTTGTACCTTCAATTTTATGAACATAAAAGTATAAAAATGGTGTTTTCAAAGCCCTAGGTTAGGATTTAATGTCAATAAAGGTTAAATCTTAGATCTATGGACAAATTAACATGATTCTATCTTTATGTTGTCATTAGGTATGATTGGATTTGAGGGTTTGAATTTGAGCTTAAACCATGAAATTTGGGAGTTTTGGGGTTAAGGGACCCATATGTTGAAATTAATGTGAGTATTGGTTGAATTGAGGGTTATAATAACCTATTGTATATACATTCCATGAATCTACATGGCACATGACAATGTCAGGTGTTAAAGTTGGGGGTTTTAGTGTAAAACTAGAAAACACATGTGGTGGTTGGGTTTTGAGTCGTAGGGATAAGGGTTTTGGCGAGAGGGACTAGGTTAACGGTTGGACTCGTTTTAGTTGTTAATGAAATGAAACAATTGAATAATTGAAGTACCGTGTGATGAAAGTGAATGATTAAGTTTTGGCACGAGTTGCTCTTTGGTGAAAGACCAAAAATTTGCGCAATGTAAGGTGGACCATTCTTTCGGGTTAATTTTTGTAAAAGCGTGCTCTTGGGCGGTCCACCTATCGATATTTTTGAAAAAAATCAAAAAATGTATGCTCTCTGTGTTGGGCTATAGAATTGGTATTTATTCCTCGAACCTCGCGTGGTCCGGTGGCGATAAATACGCCTGAGTCTATAGGCGTTGTCTGACTTTGGTACTTGATTGAATTGATCAATAAATTGGGTTAGTAAAATCTTAATTGGATGAATGGATGAAATGATGGGATACGAAAATGCGTTGAGTTGGTTAAAAAAAATAAGAAGATTGGTCATAATGGTTACTTTAACTTTAACTTGGAGCGTTGAACAATAACCCTTTTGTTGAAAACTCTGTTATGTGACGGGAATTTGATTTGGGACAACTGATGTTGGTTTTGGATAAACTTATGTGTGCATCCCGCATTACCATCTTCGCATGACATGCATACATTCATTGTTAGTTTTGTTCTTACGAGCTTCGTCTCTTGTTGTTTGACAACATTTCAAGTGACAGCGGGAAGGAAAGATTGGAGTAAGACAACGGTCGCTAGATGTTTTTTTGAGTAATTGATAGGATTACACATTCTTGGATAGCATATTTTTGGAAAATAAAATTGTAAATATGTAATTCTTGTTTTCTTATAGAGTACTTAGATGATTGTATTTTGAGTTAGAGAACCCGTATTGTAAGGCTCTAAGGCCTTATATTCATGTTCTATATGCATGTCAGGACGTTCCATTCTTTTGATATGTTGAAAGTTTTAATCTTTAAGTGATGTATCTTGATATTGAAGTTTGGTTTCGGGTTCTTGGGTTGAGAGGTGGTTGTTTTACTTTCAAATGTATGTTTTACATCTCAAATTTACCTATTCAAAACCATGTTCAAATGATGAGAAAAAGCGGTGATTTTTTCAATACTTAGAAAATTTTACAACTTTTGGGCAGTGAACTCTCGGGTGTTCCCCCGCTCGAGCGGTGAGAAGTCCGCTCAAGCGGATTCCGCTAGGTGACTTTTTATTGAAAATTATTTTACAACTGAGTTTTTCTTAAATGTTTTATGGGCTACTTTTTTGGGGAATAAATTGACTGTTTTTCTGAAGTTGTTTACAAAAAATAAAATTGTCTCCTTTATTGAAGTAAATTTCTAATTTTACTAAGTTTTTATTATTTCAAAATTGGTGTGTTATATAAAATTTAAATTTTTGGTTCACAGTTTAGATAGAATTGGACACACCATCGGTACGGCTATGGCATAATATTTTAATACATCTGTCTTGAATACGAAAAATAGTAATTATTTCAACAATTGTTTCAACCCATTGTGCTAGTACACTTTGTATGTATTGAACAAGATCAAGTTATGGTAATTAATTTTGTACCAATTTTATAAATTAATTTAAATTCCATAGTTATTATGAGTGCTGATTTTCTTAATTTCAAAATAATTATTATTTGTGTATATTTAATATTCGTTGTCATGATTCATTAGAAGGTGTGATCTTGTATGAGTTTATAATCCTTATGAGTTGAATAGCGATATTAATTATATGGTAGATATTAATTATTAACGAAATCGACATACCGAAAAATCAGGATTGCTAATACTCTCTTAGGAAAACTTATAACTTTTGACCGAACCAAACCTTAAAGGTAGATTTTATAATTTGACAGCCAAATAAGTTAAGTGGAATGTCTTAAGAAATTTTTTAAAAAGCAGATCAAATATAATTGTCAGTAATTTAATTTAATTATAGGGTATCTGTAATATTAACGTGGGGAGAATAAATAAGTATTTAATAAAATGAGCTCGAATACTATGATTTTAAAAATAAGACTGGGAGTGCAATTATAATTTTTCAGTGAAATAAATTATAATTTATATTTTTATAAAATTACTTCTGGGTTGAGGTAGGATTTCATAATTACATTGGAAGTTCATGTCTTATTTATTCAATAGGTCCTAGCTGTAACCTATTTATATGCTGCTATAAAATCTAGCCGCCAGATATTAATCAATAATTGGTTCTAGGATTTTCACGTCTTGTGAAACTGTAGCCCCCGGTTCCAACATAATATAATTCGAATACTCTTCTGAAACCAACCCAATGTGAAAAACTTTTTCTTTGAAAACTAAACCTTTAAACAACCCGTTTATGCCCCAAAATCCATTTATGAGGAATTTGGTTTAAAAATAATTTTCAACTTCAAAGCCCAACGGAGACCGCTTGAGCGGACACCTCACTGCTCGAGCGGTGACACACCCGAGAGTCATTGCCCAAAAACTGTGAAAACATCTATATTTTGGAAACAGGGTTCACGTAACTGTTCTCATTCAACTTGATTTGAGTAAATAAAATCGAGAAATGAAAATACATATATAAGAACAAAATAATCATTCATCATAAGCTAAACATTGTTGCTAAAAATCATGCTTTGAGGGATCAAAACGCTCGACTTAACCAAAACAAGAGTGTCCTCACATGCATGCATCACATGAGCATATGACCATAAGGTCTTACAATGATAATATTCCAATCTATAATTACAATATTCTAAATGTTCAAAGGAAGGAATTACATCTTTAAACTTTCATTTCTCAAAAAAATTGATTATCCAAAAGAAATGTCATTCAATCAATTTTCCAAAAAGCCATCGACCACCAGTTTTACTCTAAGATCTTCTTTCCGGTATCACCTGAAATATTGCTAAATAACATGAGCTGAAGCTCGTAGGAATAGGACTAACATTGAATACACGCATGACATGTGAAGGTGGTTATGCAAGATACACAAGCTTGACCACTTCATATTGTTTGTTTTGAGATAAAATTTTCGTGCATAACCGAGTTTTTGTCCAAAAAAATTATTATTCTATATCTCCTTTTTCTACCCATAGAATTACCCATCTTGGTAGACCCAAAGAACCCAACTCATTTATCATTTTCAATTAACTCAACATCTTTCACCGTTTTATCACGTTCTTAATTTGACGTTTCACCAACCCAATTAATTACAACTGACACACACATACACATGTTTTGCCAACTCATTTATCAAATTTCACCAATTCATAGTTCAAAGTCATAGGCATCGGCGTCGGACAAGCGTATAGATCCATATAGCGTTACACTCAACTCGGCCACACAAGCCACATGAAGTAACGAAATGTTCTATACCCTGACAGAACTAACGTCCTTTCCCAGTTGCTAGCTGGCGGGCAGAGAGCCCAATCTGAGTAGTTTTTTAGACTTTTACCGGGGAGCAACCCGAGCCCAACCTTAAACGATCCATAGATCCAGAAATCGGTCCTTCTCAACATATCACAACACAACACACACACACACACACACGTGAGTTCAACCCAAGTGGTTCCTCTCACCGAACCCATTTCATTACATGATTCCATTATTCACGTTTCCATTATTTTTGGGCTCAAAACCGAATTAATCATCACATGGCTTCAAATTCACAAATTCATTGGTTTTATTCAACAAAACCCACACTTTTGGCTTGACATCAACATGTGCCACATAAATCTATGGGATTAAGTTCATAATAGGTTATGAAAATTTTCAATTTAACCATTATTCATGTCAATTCCATCATATCAAGTCTTTAAATCCCCAAACCCCAATTTTTATGGTTTTGACCTAAAACCCAAATCCTAAATTCTCATTCCTTACTCCAATTACAAGAAAGAACCACGTCCAGTTAGGAATATGTTAAATCCCTCATAAATCTAAGATCTAACCTTCATTATCACTAAACTCAAACTTGGGGTTTCGAAAACACTAATTTCTTGCTTTTATGTTCATACATTAGAAAATACGACACATCTCACATAAATATTCAAAGAGAGTATTGGATCCTATGTTAGGGATGCTAAATCCACAAGAAAGAGCTTCACACAAGCTCCAACTATGAAAATCTCCAACTGCACGGTGAGAAGACGTCCCCAAAGCCAAGATTGGACCTTCAACAGTTGAATCACTGAGAGGAAAGCAAGAAATCACCTTAAGGGGGGCCAAGAGAGCTCCTGCACTCTTTAAACATAAACCCTAGTCCTCACCTTTGCTCTAGAGAGAGAAAGGAATGAAAAGAATAAAAGAAAAAGGCTCCACGTGACTTATTTAAAACACCTAATCTGCGACAGTCCGCTCAAGCGGACCCCCAACGCTCGAGCGGTCCCATCCCTCAGAAACTCTCTGCCACTTATCCGCTCAAGCGGTCAGGCCTCTGCTCGAGCAGTCAGTCTGGGCTGGGATCCCGAATCACTGAAGCTGTAACTGAACCATATACATACAAAACATCTCTCAACAACGCTCTCTTACATAATGCCACCCTTAACCATCTTTAACGAACACATACACGCTCAAGAAATAATTCTCATGTATAATTTACACTCCCAAATATCTCCACTGGACATAACATATATGTTTTCATTAAAATTTCAAAAAAAACAAGGGTATGGGTCACTACAACCTCCCCAACTTAGGAGATTTTGTCCTCGAAATCACACACATATCAAGGACTGAACAACTCAGGGTAATTTCTACGGACTTTTGATTCTTGTTCCCACATAGCTTCCTCAATGCCATGATGAAGCCATAACTCCTTTATGTACTGAATAGTTCTCCCCCACAAGACTTGCTCTTTGGTGTCAAGGATTCTCACCGGTCTATCCTCGTAGGTAACATCATCGTTAACCCTCTACTCTGTTCAATCTAAGACATGAGACGGGTTCGACTCATATTTACGCAACATAGACACGTGAAAAACGTTGTGCACGATGGTCAATTGTGGTGGTAAGGCTAGGCGGTAGGCCACCTCTCCAATTCTATCAAGAATTTTAAACAGGCCAATAAAACGAAGCGATAACTTTCCACTCTTACCAAACCTCATTAAACCTTTTCATGGCGAAACCTTGAAGAATACATGATCTCCCATCTCAAACACTAACGGTCTCCTTCTCTTATCTACATAGCTCTTTTGACGGTTTTGGGTGGTCATTAAACATTTACGGATCGCGGTGATCTTTTATGTGGTCTCATGCAGATGCTCGGGCCCTAACACGGCTTCTTCACCATCATCGGTCGAACACACAAGTGACCTACAAGATCTACCATACAATACCTCATAACGTGCCATCTCAATGCTTGATTGGTAACTATTATTGTAGGCGAATTCTACCAATGGTAGATGGTTCTCCCATGACCCACAAAAATCCAAAACATATGCTCGCAACATATCTTGGAGTAATTGAATAGTGCATTTTGAATGCCCGTCCGTCTGGGGATGGAAAGAAGTACAAAGAAGTAGGCTCGTTCCCATAGCTAACTATAAACTCTACAAAAAAATGTGACGTGAAACGAGGATCTCGATAAAAATTGGCACCTTGTGGAGTCTAACAATTTTGCGTATATAGTGGCTACTAAGCTTATCAACCAAATTCGTCATGCAAATTGGTAGGAAATGTGCCGACTTAGTCAATCTGTCCACCATAACCCATATGACATCATGCCCCTTCGGCGATCTTGGAAGACCCAAAAGATAATCGATGGCGATATTTTTCCATTTCCACTCTAACACTGGTAAAAGTTGCAACTGACCCGCTGGTCTTTGATGCTCAGCTTTCACTTGTTGACAAGTGAGACAACGCAAAATGAAAAGCACAACGTCTTTCTTCATACCCTTCCACCAAAACTGCCTGCATATGTCATGGTACATTTTTGTGCTACCCAGGTGCACTGCCAGGCGTGAATGATGAAACTCGCGAAGTATGTCTTCCCGAAGCATTTTCGGCACAAAGATCCTTCCTGCAAACCTCAAGCTTTGATCGGGGTGGATAGTCCACTCCTTGGCATCCTTGCCATTCGAAACTCGTTCCCGAAACATCAAACTCTCAGTGTCCAATTGTTGTGCCTCAACAACGCGATGAACAAGGGTAGGTTGAGAAATCACCGTATACAGAGCAACATACACATCAAACTTTCCTAAATGAAGGTCATACTCTTCGACTTCTCCGAGCATACTCCACTCTTTAGCTGCTATCTTTGCTAACGTGCTCAAGGACTTTCGACTGAGGGCATTGGCTACTACATTCGCCTTGCCCGGATGCTACTGGAGATCAAAATCATAATCTCCTAAGAACTCCATCCATCTTCTCTGACACAGATTTAGATCCTTCTATAAGAACAAATACTTCAAGCTCTTATGGTCCGAGAATACTTCGAAGCGTTCTCCATATAGATAGTGTCTCTAGGTCTTAAGAGCAAAAACTACTACTGCGGGCTCCAAATCATGCGTACGGTAATTTTTCTCACGAGCCTTCAATTATCTCTATCCATAAGCCACCACCTTGCCTAGTTGCATCAACACGCAACCCAACCCATCATGTGACGCATCGCAGTAAATGGTATAATCGAGTCCTCTCTTCGGAATAGTCAAAATGGGTGTACTTGTTAATAGCATCTTTAATGTTAGAAAAGCGAGCTCATAACTATCATTCCATACAAACTTGATTACTTTTTTGTGTGAGATGTGTCAAAGGCGCTGCAAGTCTAGAGAAATCTTTCACAAATCGTCGGTAATAGCCTGCTAATCCCAAGAAGCTCCAAATCTCAAACACACTTTCCGATTTTTCCCACTCCATCACCGCTTTGATCTTAGATGAATCCACTACCACTCCATCCCTTGAAACTACATGCCCTAGAAACTTTATCTTTGGCAACCAAAATTCACATTTGTCATACTTGGCATATAATCAATGTTCCCACAACTGTAAGGCGATTCGAAGATGCTTCTCGTGTTCTTCTTCCGATGGTGAGTAGATCAAAATATCATCCATGAATACTACCACGAATCGATCAAGATAAGGGTGAAAAATATGGTTCATAAGGTCCATAAACGTTTCCGGTGCGCTAGTCAACCCAAATGGCATGACTAGAAACTCAAAATGCCCATAACGTGTACGAAAAGCCATCTTTGGAATGTCTTCCTCCCTAACCTGCAACTGGTGGTAACCCGATCTCAAGTCAATCTTCGAGAACCAACAAGAACCTCTCAATTGATCAAATAAGTGGTCGGCACGCGGCATATGGTACTTATTTTTAACGGTCAATTGGTTTAACTTACGATAATCTATACAAAGGCATAACGACCCATCCTTCTTCTTTGCAAACAAAGTTGGGGCTCCTCAAGGAGACATAATAGGACGGATGAACCCCTTATCCAACAACACTTGAACCTGTACTTTCAACTCTACCAACTCGGCCAGTGCAAAATGATATGAAGGCATGTAAATGGGGGCAATCCCAGGGATAAGGTCTATAAAAAACTCTACCTCCTGCCACGGTGGAAGCTCAATTAACTAGCTCAAAAACACGTCTGGAAACTCACAGACAACGAGAGGAAACTCTCCCCAGGTGGAACCAATCTCACCTACCGACATAGCGGAGGAAAGGAGGCTGAGGCTATCCCGGCCTCGCGATCTAAGAGATCTAGGTGCTAAACCGTTGTCCCAACCACCCACAAAATAAAAGGAATCTCCTTCCGACGTGCAAACAAACACCCATCACCGATCACAATCAATGTAGGCGCAAAAAGTCATCAACCAATCCATCCCTAAGATAACATCGATTGAGAACATATCGATCACTATAAAATCCAATACCAAACGATGGTCGGCAATCTCCATCTCACATGCTCTACAAACATACCTCAACACGGCAACCTCACCCAATGGTGTCTCTACGCACAAGGCGTTATCCAACACATCTACCTCTAACCCTAGTGTAGATACAAATGCAGATGAAATGAAAGAATGTGATGCTTCGGTGTTAAGAAGACCACTGGCCCAAGAATGGTCCACTAAAAAGGTACCACGTATGATCGAAGGACTAGCTGCGGTGTTTGGCACGACAGGTGCCATCGATGTACTGGGTTCCACGAGAGCATACACTAGCCCTTGGTTCCCCTAATTCTGTCCCCCACTGCTCTAAGCTCTTGGTTGCCTTCCTAACTGAGCTGAAGTAGCACGTCCTGCTGTCCTTACTGACTGTGCCCCCGACTGCTACTGTGACTGGCCAGAACCATGTCGTCCTTGTGATGTTTGCACCCGATGTGCTCCAGTAGCACCCTGAACATTCCCTCCCTGAAGGTAATCTCATCGCAAGTGACCCATCTGGCCACCCTGAAAACATGAAACTAGGGTCCTCCCCTGAGTCTGACTTTGCTGTTGCTGTTGTTGTCCTCTTTGCTTATAGTCCTTCGAGCGGTGTCCTGGTTGTTTGCACGTGTAACACGCTAACTCCCGATGTTCAAAACATCCGAATGAACCCATTGAAGGTGTTGGTGCCGATCATGGCTAAAATTGTGATCCTGTCGGATAAGGACTCGATCCCCCTGATTTCTGCTTCTTCACCTGACGTCCTTCAGACTGGGCTCTGAAAATCCCTTGATGCGACTTGCTCTCCCTAATTTTGCGGCCCTCTGCCATTGCATTCTCTACGCAGATAGTGGCCTCTACAACGTCGGAGTACACCCGAAAACCCAACGCTGTAATTCGATCCTTGATCAAAGGTCAAAGACCTCTTTCAAACCTCTTGGTGCGTAACTCCTCCGTTGACACCATCTCGGGTGCGAACCGCGACAAGTTCGCGAACTTGGCCTCATACTGGACCACGGTAAGATTCCCTTGAATGAGAGAGAGAAACTCCTCGGGGTACACGTCTCTAGAAGAACCTAAAAAATACTTTTCCAAAAAGACTCTGGTAAAGGCTGCCCACGTGCCATCTACGGTGGTCTTAGCAAATTTTCACCACTCTCTTGCATCTTCTCAAAGTTAGAATGCTTCCAACCTGATACGCAACTCATCTTCCTCGATCTTTAGGGTATCCAAGATCCTTGTGGTTACTTCCAACTACATGGTAGCAACTTTGGGATCTGGCTCCTAGAGAAAGTTAGAGGATTCAGCCGTCGAAATTCTCTCATTGCTACAGAGGCTCAGGGCTCAACGGCCCTCACTCTGGCCCTAGTCACCTCGACCATCGCCCTCATTATAGCAAGCATTTCTTGAACGACATCAACACTACCCACTTGTTCCTACAGGGCATGAACATCCCCTTCTTTCGGAACTTGGGTAAACGCACGACCTCGTCCACGATCTCGACCCCTACCACGTCTCGGCATCATATTTCTATGAATAAGAAAGAACAAGGAGAGGTATCAACACAAGCCCATGAAAAATCATCTCTCGACCAAACACCTTTCTAACTCGAACCCCAAACCAGTCGACCGGCCGGCCAAGAGCCAAACATATCATCCTAAAAGTCCAACCTCCATACTCAAACACCACATAGCATGCAAATGTCAAATTATACTCAAGATGCTTCATGCTAGCACACCAAGTCATGAATGTCACACATCAATGCAAACTCTCACGCAATGGATCATCCACCCCCACGGTTCCTAAGTTTTCGAACTTACAGCTCTGATACCAATTTATAGCACCCAGATTCTGACATAATGTAATTCAAATACTCTTCTAAAACCAACCCGATGTGAAAAACCTTTTCTTTGAAAACTAAACCCTTAAACAACCCGTTTATGTCTTAAAATCCATTTATGAGGAACTTGGTTTAAAAATAATTTTTAACGTCAAAGCCCAGCGGAGACTGCTCGAGCGGACACCTCACCGCTCGAACGGTGACACACCTAAGAGTTATTGCCCAAAAATTGTGAAAAACATCTATATTTTGGAAACAGGGTTCACATAACTATTCTCATTAAACTTGATTTGAGTAAAGAAATTTGAGGAACAAAAGTACATATATAAGAACAAAATAATCATTCATCATAAGCTAAACATCGTTGCCGAAAATCATGCTTTGAGGGATCTAAATGCCCAACTTAACCAAAACAAGAGCGTCCTCACATGCATGGATCACATGAGCATATGACCCTTGTGGCGTTGGGATTTAGGGGTCAAAACTAAGAAAAGTCAAAGATGTTTTGAAAAGTATTTTAAACACCTTGAAAGCCAAATATTTTGAAAATTTCTTTTTGTTGAAAATAGAGTGGCCACTTAATTTTTGAGAAAAATTAAGAAAAACAAGAATGGCTACTGATCTTTAAAACGTTTAACTAGAGAAAGAGGGTTCGAAAGCTAAGGTACGAATCGAGAAAGGTATTCGGCACCCCGTTTGCCTAACCGTAAGGTTGGCCTCTACTAATCATCATTGGTTCTTTAATAGAATTTCTCAAATGCATGCAACTAAAGAAAATAGGGATAAAGAGAGAACATCTAAAATCAAATATGAAAAATACATAAAATATGTACATAGCACTCCAAATTAGGACAAATAAAAGAATTAATTCTTAAGTCCTATGACATGCAATTTTTATCTAAGGGATACATGGAACACACCCGCATGCGATTTTACAAAAAAAATAAACTAAACTAGGATGGTTCAAATGAATAGGCTAAAGATGTTAAAATAACCTAGACATGATTTGTTACAAAATAAATTAAATAACTCTGAACATGCATTTAAAAAAAATTACCAAAACAAGCATCACATTCATTTAGAAAGAAAAATAGAAACATGATAAGTACTAAAAATAAAAGATGTACAAGAATTCTATATTTTAAAAAAAAGAAAGTCTACTAACACAAATAAGTGTGTTTTAACAAAAAGAGAGTTCAAAAATTTAAAGAAATTAAGGAAAAAATTTAGAAAAGAAAATTTATAATAAGAATAAGGAAATTAGAAAATATTTATTGAACTAGTGAGAAAGAAAGCTAAATATTTAAATTTTAAAAGGAATGAAAGAAAATAAAGAGAAAAGAAAACAAAAAGGAAGAAAATTACATTTAAAGAATGAGAATTAAATTAAAAGGCTTTTTATGATTTTTGTGGTTAATGAAAATGAAAGAAAAAAAAAAGATAAAATAAAGTTATAAGAAAATAAAGTTAGAAAAAGAAAATAAAGAAAGAGCCTTACACTAATAAAGAGAAAAATAAATTAGCATTCAGAGAAAAGAAAAAAAATGAACATTATAAAGAAATTTAAAACTAGTAATAAAAAATAAAATATTAAAGAAAGAAATTATACTAATATAAGAGAAGAAAAAGAAAATAACAACTAGAAAAAGATATTAAATTAACTAAAAGAAAAGAAAGAAAAGATAAATGCTAGTACAAAAATATTAAACTAATGCCTCTGAGAAAGAAAATGATGCATAAAAAGAAAATTAAAGCTACATTGCAAATGAAAAAAAGAAAGACATTAAACTAGTGCTTAAGAGAAGGATACATTAAATTGAGATTACTAAAAAAAAAAGAAAAAAAAAGAGAAAAATTAATTAAAAAAATTAAATTAATACTAGAAAGATAAAAGAAATTGAAAACAGCTATCTAACTTGAGTGTGAAATATAGTACTAATTACTACATTAACATAAATATAAGTGTATTGTTATAATAATTAACAATATTAATTAGTTGTAATTGCAAGAATATTTTAGCACTAAATTGATGAAGTAATAAAAATAAGAAAGATAAGGACAATGTGCTTAGTGTGAATATGTGAAATAAGCGATTAATTTAAAAGACTAAATTTAACAAAATAAATTAAACAATAAGCAATATTAGCTACATAGGTAAAAGAAATGTACAAATTGAAATTGAAAATTAACCCGATCACTCCAAAGAGAAAAGGCAGAGTTTAGAAAGATTGGAGATCCAAACGAAGTACCTGAGTCGTGGAATTCTCAAATCAGGGAAAGTGCTTCAATCCTCGGGTGGTGATTCCAAGCTAAGGCTTCAAATGTAGGTATTGGAGGATTGGGACTCGGGATTTCGGCAGGACATTGGCGTCGGGGCTCGGGATTGCTCGATATATCGGCAGAGTCTCTCTCACTCAAAATTCGTATTAAAAACGTACGCTGAGGTACGGTATTTATAGAATTTTTCAACCAATGAGATGTTGCCACGTTTTTGGACAAGTCAGTCCATTTGGAGTTGGCGGTCGCCATGATGCAAGTTGGCGGTCGCCACAATGAAAGTTGGCGGTCGCCACAATAGAAGTTGCCATTCGTCACTTTTGGCTAGGATTTTTACAAAGTTCTATGGCGGTCGCCACAATGCAAATTGACGGTCGCCTTACTTGGGCAGTAAGTTTCGATGATTCGACAAAATTTCATTGGTTCGAAGGCTTTGGGTTCAAATATTGAGCTTGGATCACTTTTCGAGAATTGTATCGAGGCACTATTCCACTTATTTTCATTATCAGATTCGCTTAAGATTAGGCGAGGTCAAATTGAGGGGTCTACAGTTGCCCCTCTTCGATATAACTTGCATAGCAACGCGTGAAACAGGTTATGCGAAAGACCCAGAGACAACAACCATTTGATTGAGCCATTAATCTTAGGCCACGAATACACAAGCATGCATCTGATGTCGGTTGTACTTGAATTTTTACCGAGCTGCCTACGTACTCCTTTGCTAGGGATCAGACCAGAACGTAGTTCATGGGGCAAAATGCAAAGATGTAATGATAAGAAACATGATGTGGATGCTAACATGAATAAATGTTAACATGATGCAGATGGGTATAGTTTAATGCAAACACAAGTTAGTTTAAGGTCGTGAGGAGGACCGACGAATCAGTTTATGGTCATGAGGAGGACCGATGAGTTAGTTTAGGGCCATGAGGAGGACCAACGAGTCAGTTTAGGGTCAAGAGGAGGACTGAGAAATCAATTTATGGTCACGACGAGGACTGGCGAGTTAATTTAGGGTTATGAGGAGGACTGACGAGTTAGTTTATGGTCATGAGGAGGACCAACGTGTCAAGAATCGACGTGTCAATTTAAGGTAATAAGGAGGACCGACGAGTCAGTTTAGGGACACGAGGAGGACCGAGGAGTTAGTTTAGGGTCATGAGGAGGACTGGTGAGTCAATTTATGGTCATGAGGAGGATCGACGAGTCGATTTAAGGTCATGAAAAGGACCGATGAGTCAGTTTAGGGTCACGAGAATGACCGAGAAGTCAGTTTATGGTTATGAGGAGGATCGACGAGTCAGACATCAAATTAATAGGTCGAGTTAAGACCTAAAAATTTAAAACATGAAAAAAAATGATTAAAAGTGAAGTTGCGGCTCAAAATTAAATTTATCGGGAAAAATAACCACGAATTAATAGATCGAGTTAGGACCTAAAAGTTCAAAATGAGGTACGAGATTGAAAACCAAGTTATGGTTAAAAATTAGATTTATCAGAAATGAATCATTGCAAAAAGATAGAGTAACAAAAATAAAATTTAAGAAAATCTTTCTTTGAAAAACACACAAGGTTTTGAAACTAACAAAATATTTTGAAAATGTACACAGAAATAACTCACTATAAGGAAAATTTATTTATGCATTATTATTTGTTATTCTTTTATTCTTTTATTCTTTTTATTTATTTATTATTATATTTTTTATTATATATTTTTATTTTATTATTTTGTTTTTATTTAGATCATTTTTACTAATAAGGTGCACACAAAAAGATAAAACGCCCAACACGCTAAAAGGAATTAACAAAATAATAATAAAACAAACAAAACACACGCCCAAATGGCCCCTTAAGAAACCCAAAATACCATAATGAAATACTGGCCAAGCCCAAACCCCTCGAAAGTGGCGGTCGCTGGATAAGATCCCCTCGAACCTGGTGGTTGCCATAAAACCTTTGGGAAACTCGGCGGTCGCTAACATTGAAGATGGCGACCACCAACTCCTGGTGCACATAAGGCCCATTGAGGCGCGCGGGTGTGGGTCATTTCTCTCACTCTCACTCTCTTTCTAACTCTCTCGTGCTCCCAAATTCTCTCCCATCTCTTTCTTGTTCTCCCTTTACTTTCTTACGCCACACGACGTTCCCTTTTCTTTTAGTGATTCCATTCTTCATCGTGGCGGGCCAAGGCCATGGGGATGATGATCTAGCGGCATGATGGGGCCCTGCTTCTACTGGGAGCTCTTCTATGGGTACTCTCGGGGATTCATCCACTAGCCTTCTTGCTGGTGGGGTTACTTCCATGCAACCCGCTGATGTGATGGACGCCCTTGTTCTTGAGGCGGAGCGTGCCTCCCGCCGGGTTGCTGAGGAGGAGGCGCGAGCAGCTGTTGAGGCTCAGGTAGCTGCTAACGCTGCTGCAGAGGCCATGATGGCTGACTTTTTGGATTCCGATGCTGGAGATGGTCATCTGGCACCTTTCGACCCGCATACATACGTCCATTACCCCATTGCGCGGTTCCACGTGGTTTGAGACGCTATGAGCCCCCAGCCGATGCTGTTATTGCCGATTTTCTTTTGCAGGAGCCCGACCATCATATATCTCGTCGATGCCCATCGGTAGGTGGATATCCCTACTTGTTTTTATAATCAAAGTATGGAATATCAAACGTAGACGCATGTTTAGGATCCCCCATATGATGTGATTTGATGATGATGACTGATGATGATGATTTATTTTTGATGTGTTGAATGATTTGATGATGTGGATGTTGATTGATAAATGATGATTGGGATTTGAGCTTAACTTAGGTACCTATGCAATGGAGATCAAAACAGTAGGGACACTATGTTATTTTTAAACAACCAACAAAAGGGATGATTATTTTAGCGAAAAAAACTTAAAAATAAATGGCTTAAGTTTAATTGCTATTTTGAGAAAAAAACACCAGTCTAGGGGGAGAATTTTTATTTTTTATGAAAGGGTAATCTTGTCAAAATTAAGGGGGCATTTTTAGAAATTTTTTTGGAATTCTTAAAAAATTTTGGAAAGAATCCTAAAAAATTGGGAATTTTTTAAAAAAAAGAAATCCTGAAGAATTTTTAGAAATCTTTAGAAAATCTTTAAAATTTTAAAAATATTTTAACAATTTTGAGAAAAATCCTAGAAAATTTTGAAAAAATTGTAAGAAAATTTTTGAAATTTTTTAAAAAGTTTTAGGAAAATTTATAGAAAATATTAGAAATTTTTAGAAAATCTTAGAAATTTGAGAAATTTTTTAGAAATTTGAGAAATTTTTTTACAAAATCCTAGAAATTTTTAGAAAATCTCAGAAATTTGAATTTTTTTTTAAAAAATTGAGAAAATTTTAGAAATTTGAGAAATTTTTTTAGAAAATCCTAGAAATTTTTAGAAAATCTTATAAATTTTTAGAAAATCTTATAAATTTGAGAATTTTTTTTAAAAATTCCTAGAAATTTTTAGAAAAGCTTATAAATTTTTAGAAAATCTTATGAATTTAATGAAAATTTTAGAAATTTAAGAAAAAATTTAAGAAATCCCTAGAAATTTGCGAAAAAATATTTTGAAGAAAATTTTGAGAAAATTATTAGAAGATTTTAGAAATTTTGCGAAAAAAATCTTAGAAAATCTCAAAATTTTAGGAAGATTTTTTTAATTCTTTTTTTTATTATATATATATATATATTTTTATTATTTATTTATTTATTATTATTTTTTTGTTGTTATAATTGGGACCAATTTTCAAAGATTCCTCGAAAGTTAATCCTACGGGGTAAAACACAAATGTCAAAAGAAAGAGTGATTTTTTTATTGTTTTTATATATATACTCGGGAAGAAATTTAGCATAGAACGACATAAATTTGCTTAGTGCGCCAGGGATTAGGGTCACTAGGAATCACGAATCTAGGGTTATGGTGCCTAGTTTCTTAGGGCTCGAAAGAAACCGAAGGGTAATCACTTGCACAAGAAACTAGGGTTAGGGCGCTTAGTTTCCTAGGGCTTTGCCTTCAGATATTTTCTGCACTTAGCTTGCTCGATTTGTCCTTTATGTATTCTTTACCTGTCTTCTCATTACAAACTGGTCATTACGTCCGAGGCTTCGAAAGTTCTTCCTCTGGGGAGGTGTTACAGTGGTATGATACCCTCCCTGCTCCTAGCCAGGCTTACATCGATACCTCCAGCTTTGCTCGCTTCATACCCCTGCTAGGTAGGACGAGCAATGATCGGGTATGGCTAATAGCGTGGTGGAATACCACCAACGCCTTCCATTTCATCACCTTCGAGGCTACTCTAACACCTCTGGACTTTGCCCTTATCACTAGCATCCGGGTTGGAGGAGCTCTATCCCGTTTGATCCATTCGTTGCCCAGTCGACCGATGCATTGCTGTATTTCCTCAGGGCTGTCCCCGCGCAGATGGACCGGGATCGAGTTAGATACACCTGGTTCTTCGACCGCTTCCGCCACTTCTAGTGCATCGAGCCTTGCCACTACGAGTGGGTCGCCCGAGGCTTTCTTATGTATATGTTTAGTACTTCCTTGTTTTCGAACAAGGAGAATACCGTTCACTTACATTACTTGGGCGGCCTAGCTCGTCTTGATCGGGTCGCGTCGTACGATTGGGGAGGTGATGCTCTGGCAACTCTCTACAGCTTCATGCGGAATTTGATCCGGTTCCCCAAGGAGCTCAGTATTGGGGGATACTAGAGAGTCTGGGAGGTATGTTTTAGTTTTTGCAGTTCTCCATTTATTGTTATTATTTGTTATTCCTATTTACTAACACCTTCTTCTTTGCAGTTATAGACTTATGAGTTCCTCGGGCTTCACGTCCTAGTGAATTCTGCGGCAGACCCTCTGGTCATTCCCCGTGCAGCCCGGTGGTCCCGAGGGCTGAAGGGGAAGAAGGCCGGAGGGAAGGACCTTGATCAATTTTGGGTATCTTTGGATCGGCTGACCCCTGGCCAGGTATCTTTATTTACTGCTCAATATACTTCGTTCTTCTTACTGCGCTGCTCACTATACTACACCGTACTGCCCACTGTTCGTCATACTGTATGCTTTACTGTTCTTTGCATTGTTCTGTACTTTGCAGGTCCACTAGGATGTCTGGAGGGGGGTAGAGGATCAGGCCGGCGCGGATCTAATGCCCAGCCACGACATCGCTGCGAGGTGTATCCTACTGGAGGGCCCATTTGGGCGGGAGTACTATCTGGGAGAGCTAGTGGTTCGCCAGTCGCTCAGCCTGGATGACTTTCGGATCCCAGTGGTTCCTTCGGCCTATATGCGCCGACTGAGGATCTGTGCCAGGTCAACCTTCTGCTGGAGACAGTAGGGACCCCGGCTATGGAGCTGCTCGTAGCGAAGGGAGATTATATGGCCTGGGCCTGGGCTCACCTGATGGGACCACTAGGACCCGGCCCGATTGCCCCAAGAGGCAAGAGGCGAGGACAGGCACTAGAGGCTGCTAATATTGGTGCTGCTGGTGCCTCTACTGAAGCTACTGCTGGAGCTCCTGGTGAAGTTTGGGCTAAGGCTGTTGAGGTACCTTGGACGGTGTCATCCTTCATTGCTGGGTATCCTTTTGATATCCCCGTCCCGGTTCCTCTAGCCCCAGAGTTCCGGCCAGAGCACGCCCAGGTTTGACTCTTTTCTCATTATTTCCTTTTCGTCTTTTTTTATTTGTAGACTGCTCAGTTCTGTTTTACTTGTTGACAGACGGATTAGGTTTGGCTGGATCCCCTCATGCTAGTGGTGAGCAGCCTGCGGACCCTTGTCCGCCAGTAGGATGCAGCCTTACGTGTAGCAGGGGTTCCATTTGTTCCCTTGCTAGTGAGTATCTCTTCCTGTGCCTTGTGGTTATATTCTGTACTTTATTCTTATTCATGTTTTTCTTTTCAGGCACCGGTAGTTGCTGCCGGTGTAGTACCGCCACCAGCCTCTGCTCAACCTCCTGCCCTAGTTTCGGCACGCGGTCGTGGGTCCCGCGCTTCTTCCCGAGCCCACTATAGACACCCCAATTTGACCTCGCCTAATCTTCGGCGAATCCGATGATGAAAACAGGTGGAATAGTGCCTCAGTACGATCCTCGGGAGGTGATCCAAGCTCGGTATTTGAACCCAGTTATCAAAAACCTTCAAAACTAATGAAATTGTACAAAACCATTGATAACTTGTTGCCTAAGTCGTTGTCAGAAGTGGCAACTGCCATGTTCATTGTGGCAGCCGTCAATAGAATCTCTTGGAAACCCTAACCAACATGGCGACTGCCAACTCACATTGTGGCGGCCGCCAACTCCAAATGGCCTAACGTGTCCCAAAACGTGGCAACACCGCATTGGTTGAAGAATTCTATAAATACCGTACCTGACGTACTTTTTTAGAAGGAATTCTGAGTGAGAGCCTCTGTCGATATACCGAGCGATCCCGAGCCCCGACGCCGAAACCCTGCCGAAATACTGAGCCTCCGACGTCTATCCTAATGCCTTCCTTGGATCACCACTCGAGAATTGGACAATTAGGGCTCATTCCACTAACTTGAGGATTCTTAGCAATACAGGTATTCTCGCTTGGATCCCCGGTCCTTCTAACTCTTATTCTCTCTCTTTTGGGGTGATTGGGTTACATTTAATCTCAATTCATGTATTTTTTCTTACTTACATAGTTAATCTTGTCCTTATTTAATTGTTTTCATTTAGTTTAACCTTTTAATCAATTGCTTAATTCACACATTCACACTAAGCACATTGTCGTATATTCATCAAATTGGTGCTAATATAATTGAACGATACGACAAAACATTGTCAATATTGTTATAATTCAAAGCACTTACATAAAAATAATTGTAATAGTCAATATTACACCCATTTAATTCAAATACTCTATTTCTTTTCTTTACTTTTCTTATTATGTTAATTTAGTGTTCTAGCATCCACTTTCTTCTCTTCATTTTAGTTAGTCTAATTTCTTTTACTAAGCACTTTATTTTTTTTTTCTTGTAACTTTAATTAAATATTTTGCTTCATTTTCTTCTCATCTTAATATTCTTTTCCTAGCTTGTATTGTCTATTCCTTTTTCTTTTCTTTCAATAGTAGTGTAAAATTCATTTATTAGCATTTTTACTCAATTTATTTTCTCTCTCTTATTAGTAACTTTAATTTTCTTTCAACGCACCATTTTCTTTATTTTTCTTTTCTTACAATATTAGTTTAAATTTTTTTTACTAGCTTTTTTATCTTCTATTTTCTTTTCTCTTAACATTAGGGTAATTTCTTTTTATAGTCTTTTATTTTATTTTCATTATTTGTTCTAGATTCCATTATAATATTCTATCCCCTCTTTTCTTTTAGTGTTAATTTAATTATTTTTTTCTTTTTATGTGTTTATTTTTCTTTTAAAACTTCATTTTTTTAGCTTTATTTTCTTATTGCTTTATTTTATCTTTCTTTTTCTTTCATTTCCATTAAATCTAAAAATCATAAAAAGTCTTTTAAGCTTATTTTTTTTCCTTTTTATTTTCTTTATCTATTTTAAAAGACAATGTAAATAATTAGGATTTATTTTTTTTAATAGTCTAATAAATATTTTCTAACCTTTTTCTTCTTTTAGCATAATTTTTCTTATGACCTTTTCTTTTCCTTTAAATTCGTAAATTCACTTTATTATAAAATTTTCATTTCATTTTCTTTGTTAATAAGTTTTTTTTTAGAATTCTTATGCATCTTCTTACATTTAGTTTTTTCCTTAATGTTAGCTTAGTTCATTTTTTTTGTAATATGCATGTTTTGGTTATTTTCTTTAAAATGCATGTTTAGAATAATTTAGCTTATTTTATTAGCAATTCATGTTTAGGTAATTTTAGCATTTTCAACCATATTTTTATTCTTTTATGAAAATCATAATAGTTTAGTTAATTTTTATAAAAATTACATGTGGGTGTGTTCCATGTATCCTTTTAGATAGAAATTGCATATTATAGGATTTAGAATTTTTCTTTTGACACTTA
>JAOTRH010294546.1:0-74065 GCA_034768845.1 Heliamphora exappendiculata | reverse complement strand
AATATCCAATTCCCCCCCCCCCCCCCCTTGGGATTACACACATACTATCAATTTGCCTAGCGCACCAGAGCTTAGAGTGCATAGTCTTCTAGGGCTTGAGAGATTTGCCTTGCGCACCAGGGCTTAGGGTGCCTAATCTTTAGGGCTTGAGAGATTTTTCTAGCTCAGCAAGGCTTAGGGTGCCTAGTCTTCTAGGGCTTGAGAGATTTTCTTGGCGCACCAGGGCTTAAGGTGCCTAGTCTTCTATGGCTTGGGAGAACCGAAGGGTCATCACACACACACGAACCTAGAGTTTTTATTGCCTTCAGCCGTTTTTTGCATTGTTTGATCTTCTCTTATATACCCTCTTCTTGTCTTCTTCTTTTTAGGTTGGTCACTATATCCAAAGCTTCAGAGGTTCTACCTCTGGAGAGGTGTTTGAGTGGTATGATGCCCTCTCTGCTCCTAGCCGGGCTATTATCGATGCCTCCAACTTTGCTCGATCATACCCTTATTGGGTATGACGAGCAATAACCTGGTTTGGCTGACAGCTCCGGTCGAGCGGTGGTGGGATACCACAAACACCTTCCACTTCACCACCTACGCGGCCATACTGACGCCTCTTGACTTTGCTTTGATCACCGGCATCCGAGTTGGTGGTGCCCCTATTCCATTTGATCCATCTATCGCTCGATCTACGGATGCGTTGTTATGCCTGCTCCGAGCTGTTCCTACACAAATGGACTGAGACTGGGTCCAATACACCTGATTCTTCGAGCGCTTCCGCCATTTTCACTACTCCAAGCCCCGCCACTTCGAGTGGGGTACCTCTTTGTTCTTGAACAAGGAGAACACCATTCATCTTCATTATCTGGGTGCCTAGGCTCATCTTGACCGAGTTGCTTCATACGACTGGGGAGGTGCTGCTCTTTCCACTCTCTATGGCTCCATGAGGACTCTGACCCGGTTCCCCCAAGAGCTTAGCATAGTGGATACTAGAGGGTTTGGGAGGTATGCTTTAGTTTCTGCTCATTTCTATTCATTTTATTACCTATCATCCATTATCATCTTGCTGGCATCTTTACTTTACAGTTGTGGACTTATGAGTTCCTCGGGCTTCACGTCCTGACGAACTCCTCAGTAGACCCTCTAGTCATTCCCCGCGTGGCTCGGTGGTCCCAAGGCCTGATGGGGAAGAAGGTTGGGGGGAAGGACATTGATCGGTTTCGGGTATCGTTAGACCAACTGACCCTCGACCAGGTATCATTATTTATTGCTTACTGTACTGTACATTGCTCTCTGCATTATACTGTTCACTGCACTGTTCATTGCTTACTAATTACTGTACACTGCACTGTTCATTGCTTACTAATTACTGTACACTGCACTGTTCATTGTACTGTACCGTTGACTGCTCTCTTCTATGCACACTGATCATTGTATTCTATACACTGGCAATCATACTGCACTTATATTTACAGCTTACTATTCTTTGCATTGCACTATACTTTGAATTGCTGCAGGTCCATTGGGATATCTGGCGAAGAGTGGAGGATCGGGCCGGCGCAGATCTGATGCGCAGCCGAGATCTTACTTAGAGGCGGATCCTACTAGAGGGCCCATTCAGTTAGGAGTACTATCTTAGGGAACGATTGGTCTGCCAGTCACTCGGCCTCAATCACTTCAGGATACCGGTGGTCCCTCCAGTACGCATGCGCTAGACTGACCTCTTGGGCAGTTTCGACCTGCTCCTAAAGATGGTGGGGACTCATGCCTCAGAGCTACTGGTGCCGAAGGGATATTATACAGCCTAAGCCCGGGTACACTTACTGGGACCACTAGGACCCGGCCTGGCTGCCCGTGGTGGCAGGAAGAGAGGACGGGCACCAGAGGCTATTAATGCCAGTGCTACTGTGGAGAGGCCTGTTGAGAGACCCGTTGTTGCTGGAGGTGGTGCTAGAGAGGGAATGGATCCTGATATCCCATGGGATATCTAGACTATGGCGTACGACTTTCCCTTCCCTCTTTCGGTCCCAGTTCCACCATCATTCGAGTTCAAGGTTGAGATCGGCCAGGTTTATTTTCCACCTTTCCTTCAATTACCTTTTGCTTATCTAGTTTTCTTGAACTGTTCTCTTTCATTCTTTGCAGATTGAGCATGCATGGCTGAATCGCACAATGCTGATGGTTACTGGCCTGAGGGCACCTATTCGATAGATGGATGCCACTATGCGAGCAACTGGCATTACTTTTACACCGGTGGCCATCGTGAGTATCTTATATCTTCTTTTAGCTTTTCTATACTTCTCTATGTTCTGTTCTGATTTTTCTCCTCCTTTTTAATAGCCTCTAGTACCACCTGCTATCATCGTTCAACCACCGGTTCCCATTCCATCTCTGGCTCCGGTCCCAACTCCCGCTTAAGGTCGTGGATCCCGCGCTGCTTCCTCTAGAGCTCACTCCAGAGGATCCAATTCTTCTGCCATGTCACGCCCCATACTCTGGGTCATGTAAAATACCCACAAACAACTAACTCGAGAATACACTCTCAAATTAAACCATAGATGTATTGTATATAATCGCCAAATAGCATACATTACACAATTCTAACACCGAAAAAACATGTTACAACATACATGTAACAGAAAGAACAAAAAAAAGACTACAGATCTTCCACCTCTCCGGCACCTCCAGATTAACCTGCGTGATCGGTACCTGAAGAAAATCAAATCCCACGTCGTGAGCCAAAGCTCAGCAGATACTAGACAACACATGCAGTATAAGCTAAACATGCTAGGAAAACGAGGTGCAATTTTAGACTTCTTTCAAGCCTTTAAAATAATTTTCACATGGAAACGGGAAAGCAAGGACACAAACCATCTTTTGACTCATTCACAGGAGCCTTGAAAATAGCTGAAAAAGGGTTTTTAGATCACGATTCACACGACTCTTAAAAATAATTTGAAATTGGTTTTATTTGTCTCACAATGCAGTTCATGCAATCCATGTATCTTCTCAGACTTCCACCGAAGGACCGCAGCCCACGTCTATGCAATACACATAACCCGTGCAACACACATCTTCACAGACTTTCACCGTAGGACCATCATCGTAGTCATCACATATCTTCACATCCGCCCTAACTAAGGCGGATGTGAACTTTCACATCCGCCTTAGTTAGGGCGGATTTTGGTCTTTCACCGTAGGACCAAAATCTGCTCTTCATATGCATATCTTTACGGACTTTCACTGAGGGATCAAAATCCGCCCTATATATGCAAATAGATACAAATCTACATATTAACAGGCATCTCTACACATGCTTAAATCACGGGATAAAATCATAGACCACGGGATAAAATCGCATCAAAACATGCATACTAAACCAGGGTTTTAAGTGCATAAAGTCACATACTTTCACTACGTTACACAAATCACGTCACATGCATCCGTTCCTCATAATCCACATAACCATGCCTATAAAATTTTTGACTTTTAAAGCATGCAAACACGGTACACATAATGATACCAAAATCATGTAATCCACTTACATAATTCGTACATAAATAAACAGTTATAAATACACAGAATATGTATGGCAATACATCACGACGCCACTTTCCACATAACCCAACGTCCACTAACAGGGGACAACCATCAACCCACATAACCAAGCCTAACCCGAAGGTCAACGCTAAACCCCTCAAACCACGAGGTCAAAAAACACCACCCTTTTCCCAAAGGTGCCACGGGCCCAACCACGACACACACAACCGTTCCCCGACAACCCTCATCTAACCTGCCCGTCATCCCCAAGGACGACACATAAATGAACACCCGAAGCCACGACACGACTCCCAAAGCCACAACCTAACCAACTGAACCTTGAAAAGAATCCAATAGTATTTCAATTAATTAATCTCATAATTAATCAATTGAATACCATTGAAACCTAATCAAAAACTAAGAATCAACTACTAAACCACCAACACAAAACTGCCCAGGTCCAGTCGACTGAAGAGTACATTGGAAATGCCAAAAATGCCTAAAACATACGGTCCAATCGACTGACCTCCATGGTCTAGTCAATCGAACCCAAGAACCAAGATCCAGTCGACTGAACTCAAGAAGAAACTAGTTCCAAGCTATGATTTCAACCTCCAAACCCTGATTCAAAGCCTCCAAAATCCCGTTCAACACCCTCAAACAAATACACACTCAGGCCAAAGACCAAGACCTCAAAAGAAACACCCGACACCCAATTCCATCCACCGAAATCGCTAAAAAATGAGTTTTAAACCCAAAACCCAACTTGAACAAAAAATCAGATCTACAACAATCTAACCGGTAAAAACACACACGATTACACATAGCACCCTTATAAGACATGAGAGTCTATGATCCTACCTTAGTGAGTTAAAAACTTGACGCCTTGAACCACGTGCAAAACTAAACTTTGTCGAAGTGAAATTCTGTTCGGATGAACGCGTAGCCCACCGTGCCAATAACAAGGATCGACCGTATGACCATTGAAAATCGAGCCCCAGGCCCACGAGAAGTTAGAGAGAAGGCAGAGAGAAAAAAAAACTTAGTGGAGAAGTTTTGAAAATATCGAACTCTAGATATTTATAGGCCTCCAAAATATTTTTTTTTTTAAATTCACACCACAATGCCCCACGGCCCTAAGAATTTACCTTGCATGCATATCTAACCTCGATCATGCATCCAAAAGCATATAAACATGCAAAAGCGAAAATGCTAAACGCGCATCGAAATACACCAAAAAAAAATGGGTCAGGGTCTCACATGCCTGGAGTTGCTCCAGAGTCGTATCTTTCTCCTCTGACAGTGATGGTGATGATAGCGATGACATTAAGAGACTCTTCGAGGATGTTAGCTCGAACGAGGCCGGTTCCTCCTCTCGCTAGGTCCACTCAAGGCATCATTGAGAGAGAGAGAGAGTTTCCCCCAGTTATATTTATGATACATTTTGATACACTTGGTTTTTATGGGCCTTCGTGCCCTAATTTGATACAGTCTTATACATTTACTTGATCTATGGGGTTGTGTGCCCCAGTTTTTTTTTTATTATGCTACATTCTGTTATAATATGATGCATTTGGGCCTCCGTGCCACTTACTGCTTGATATACATATGCTATATAATTTTTCTTTATTTGTTGCTCAAACTATCTTGGATGTATGATACAAATGTCAAAATTTACATAGAGTACAGAAATCACAAACTGATACATGCCCGCCATCTTTTAACATGGCGGTCGCCACATTCGTTAACGGTAACATTGCGGTCACCTGGTCAGAGGGATGATGTCACTGTACGGTGTCCTTTCCAGTTGGTGGTCGCCTACTCCAAGGTGGCAGTTGCCACAATGACTGTACCATTTGCTGCTTTTTCGATCTCCATCCTTTTCATGCCTTATAAATACAGCCCTTGAGGCCCCATTTCCTACCACTCTCATCCCAAATTGGCTAGTCCCCTTTCTGCATGGATTGAGGCATTTTTCCATATTGAACATTTGAACTTTGCCCCTTTCAGCATCAACTCCTTGTTTTCCCTGAAGGCCATAAAGATTGACGAACCATTATTCAAAGCTGCTGTTCAGCTATGGGATCTGCAGTCCCACGTCTTTCGGTTCGGCCTTGAAGAGCAATGCCCTACTGTGGAGGAATTTGATGCTATCCTAGACCTGACTCCACGAAGCTCCGTTGTTGTTCCAACTTTCTTCCTTTTGGCTCAGCAGCAGGTGATACAACTCTGTGGCCTATCTAGGATGGAAGCTTCTCTTCTGACATCGAGTGACTACCTTGACATTTCATGGATCATTGAGAGGTTCCATCCTACTGGCGACCTTAGAGACCTCGACTTTCTGTGACGCCCTGTCCTCCAGGCACGTCGGGACATACGTAACTATAAAGAAGGGAGATATTCTAGCCGAGCATTTATAATTACATATGATAATTACTACATCATTAATAGTTCAGAATTTGTTTAAAATACTTAATGATTATAGTCATCCAAAAAATTCAACAAAAGTTACAATGAGTCCTGTGGAAGACTGAACAAAAGATCAAAAAGTGAATATTCTGTCTTTATGCGGCACTGTTGGGGTCGATTGGCTCCTTCCACTCTCCCCCTTCCCTGGAATCTTCTTCTTCAACTAACACGTCTTCCTCAAATGGTTCTTCTTCTTCACCTATGGCACAAATGCCATGAGCCGGAGCCTAAAAGAAAATTCTCTAAATCATTTAACAAACTCACAATAAAATATCCTATAATACATATCATATAATACCCAATACAAATTTAAGGACAAAAAGATAGACAATTTATTATTTTCAACGGGGTCAGCACTTATAAGAACAATCGTGCGAGTGCGTGATGCAGATGAATGCAATGTAGTAGCCCAACTCAACGTACATCCAGAACAATATCATGAATTCGACGCCGGGAATTATAGAGTAGACTTGATGGTACATTGATCACCTAACCTATCATTGCCTCGTTGCGAAAGGTAAACCCTCACCTTGGTTACATGCCTTAGCCATTTTACACAATGGCAACGGCATGGGGGCGGGCCTTTATCTAATTTTATCCATCCTTATTCCAAGCCAATCGATCCCACATTAAGGACCAAAATGCTCGTTAGGCATCAACCCAAAGTCTAATTAAAGCTAGTAATGAACCCATGGTGCCTAATTCCCCTTTTTAAAATAAACAATCTCCCATTTTATTTTCAAATATGGCAACTAGGGACGCCTTATATCCAAAGCTACAGAAAGAATAATTTTCATATAACCCAACCCACAATGATAGGTACCAAAGGGACTTCGATAACTCAAGATGCAATGTATGAATGCTCATGATGTGGAGTATGCTTCTCGTGTACAATTAATTATAGCATGGAATATAAACACAATATGGCACATGGTACAACTCGCTAAAGCATAAAGTACAAGCATGCAAAGCATGATCTATAATTTATGTGACATAGAATCAAACCATCGGCATAGATTCATTTCATCAAAATTATTATTTCCATATATCAATTATTCAAAAAGTTCATATCAAGTCGATATATTCAAGTTTCATAAAGTAACACGCCAATCGTACACTTAGCCAATTTTGGGTAAATGTTTAATTGCTAGTTTTAAAATTGTGACAGTATTTTGAAGCACCTAGACATGAATTTAATTTTTGAAATTTAGACACCAATTAGATAAAAATATTTCCTATAATTTTTGTGTTTAATACTAAGGTCAAATCCTAGGGAAAATGGGTCATTTATTTTATTTAAGTAAAAATCGTTCAGCACTTTACAAAGGACAACACAGAATTTGGGCCTCTGTTGGCCATGATTTTGGGGAATTAATTCAAGGGATATGGCTCTAATATTTGGGGAGATTTTATTTTAAGGTGTCCTCTACAAGTTTTATGTTTTGTGCTAGGGAAAGTTGTTTGGAAAACATTTGATATTTTTGCCAATTTATAAAAAGGGTTCAGTCCGCCTAAAAAGGGTTTGTAGAATAGGTTTTCAACAGAGAATGCACAAACCATTGGGGTACCATCGGAGGGTATTTTGGGCTAATATTTTCTCAGTATTTAGTTTAATATGTTATCTACATTTTTCATGTTTACTACTTTTTGATTTGGCTATTAAAAACATAGGGTCTTGGTCTCACAAAAATGTGTGACAAAGAGCTCTGTCAGTCACTGGATCTCAATAGTGACTTTGGGAAGTTTTCTGACCTACCAATACTTCATATTTCTTGTTCCTTTTTGGTGGACAGTAAGATAATCATGTCCTCTACAAATTCTATGTTTTGACCTAAGCTCGGTTCTCACTTTAACTTAGGGTTTTTAGGTATATAACTCAAAGTGGTCAAAATCTAACATTTTTTGGAAAAAATGGTATATGTGGAGTTTTTTCCAACTAAATCACTTCAAACCAATTTTTTATGAAATAGAACTTAAAAATCTAGGTCTAAACATAAAAATCACGTTAAGATCATTTTTCAAAAATTAGTTATGATGTTTTAAAGTTGGTGACAGAATGTTCGCATGTCCAGAAAATCAGGTTATTTAGGGTTTTTTTGACTTAGATCATGTTATGATAATTTTTGATGTATTTTCTTTGCATGCGTGTCATAAACTCTTACACACCAAAACTCCAAAACATATTTAAGTCATAAAACTCAAAAACATTCACATGCAAATATCAATCTTATACTAACAGCCCACTATTCACACCTACGACGCACCTTTTTGAGTTAATATTTGTTTATTATCTTTAGGGTTGATTATAGGGATGGATTGAGGGCTATCTTATGGAAAATATCAGAAGGTTTTAGGAAATTTTATTACCTTATTTGATGCTCAAAACATTGTAGGAAGTATGGACTTAGCTTCAATGCTCACACCTTGAACTTTCCTTCCTTCTTCTTCTTTCCTTCTTTCTTCTTTGAAAACACTTAGAAAATTTTTGTGGTCTCTCTCTCACCCTCTCTCACCAAATTTCTTGAAGGAAAATGGGTGTTTGATATGTTTTATACAAAAATTATAATAGAGGGATAATTATTACACATAATTTCAAATTTAAATTTTTCTTGGTTCCTATTGGTTGCATGGGGTGGTGTGGTCTTTTTAAGACTTACAAGTTTGATTTTTGGCAGCTTGAGAATTTGGCTAAGGGCAGGTTTGGGGCATACAAATCTGATTTTGTATTAAATTAGGGTATAAATTAGTTTTGGTACCATTTTGTGAAAGAAAATGCATAAATATTAATTTTATGTATCTTTCTGGTATCTAAACCTACTAAAACCTATTATATTAATGTGTTTATAGTTAATTTAGTATTCTCATGATTTATCATAATTTTTGATAGTGTATGGTCCTTTAGATCAAACAAGTACAGAACCCTTCGTCATGCCTTGGGGGTAGTAGACCCTAACCCTCGAGGATGTCTCTGTTCTTCTCCATCTTGATATTCGTGGGTCAACCTCTTTTAATCCCGACACGCTAACGGCAGCTGATCGTAACGCAATAGCCAGATTACGCACATGTCTTACTCATACTACGAACTATGGAAGCCATTTTGATTATTATGGGGCTTCTCTCGAGAATCATCGCTCATCCATAAAGTCAACTTATGCCTCGTGGATTCGATATTTTTTCAAGGAAGTACAACCAAAGGGCACTGACCATGATGGCGATAGAGTAGAATTTCCTGGTGAGGGTCATGAGACAGACATTTACTTGGTAGCTTTCATATCTATGTTCTTAACTACTTTGGTAATTCCAAGCAGCCCGCCCGACAGCGTTTCCCATCTGGTCTTCCCTTTGGCCGTTCAACTGGCTCGCGGAGCACATACTCCTTTAAGCCCTATCTTCTTGGGCACTCTTTACTGATGGCTAGACCTCCTGAAGATTGAGATGGAGAGCTATGTAGGCCATGTGAGACCCGGACCCGTCTCTCTTTGAGACTTACGTATATATGATGCGTTTTGCATATATATATTTTCTTGATGTGTGATTTACTCATTTTGATGCATGTTTATGTTTATCTGAGCATGCGGGGTTGGTTCCCGCTATTGTAGAGAGTTGCAGTGTAAATTTCAAAATTTTCAACAAAAAAAAAGATATTTTCGAGATATTTTGACTCTAAATATCTTGTATGAGATATTTTTATCAAAATATCTTCTCCTTCTCTCTCTCTAGCTTTAAACTCACCAAACATTCTGCCTTCTCTCTAACTTCTTGGGGGCCCGGGGCTTGGTTTTTGATAAATCAACTGCTGATCCGTGGTATCGGCATCGAGGTCTACGCATCCATCTAGTCAGAATTTTATTTTGGCGAAGCTTAATTTTGCACGTGGATCGAGACATCGAGTTTTGAACTCAACGAGGTAGGATCCTAGACTGTATAATTGTTCGAAGGTACTACATGTAATCCTATGTGTTTCTACCATTTTAAAACGCACAAAAAGTGATTTATGTTTCAAATCTGATTTTGGGTTTAAAACCATTTTTCGGCGTTTGGTTGGATGAAATCCAAAGAGGGATGTTCCTTTCGAGGTTTTATGATACCCTTGAGCTCGGGTATGCTTCTAGATATCAAAATGGGTGTTTTTTAGGCTTGATTTGAGATTTGAAAACCAAAATCGTATCTCAAAACATGATTTGGGCTGGTTCAGTCAACCGAACCCATGAGTTCAGTCGACTAGATCATCATGTGGGAGGTTCAGTCGACTGAACCTGGGAGGTCAGTCGACTGAAATGCCTTCTATTTTCGGTTCTCATTTCTAGTGTGTTTTTCAGTCGACTAGAGGGTGAGTCCAGTCGACTGAACCTGGATTTTTAGGAAAATGATGTGTTTTGGTTCAATCTTTCTTCGTGCGATGTCTATCCAAGGTTTCTATGAGATTCTATGGTTTCAAAAAGGGTTGTCGGAAGTTTTCAAAAAGATGGTTTGAAAACAGAGTTTTGGGAAACATGTTGTTGAAGGTTTGGAGCTAGCCCTCGGGGTTGAGTCTCAACTTCAAAGCGTTTGGGTGAAAATGATGTTTTGACATGTTTTGTTCGATCTCCATGGTTCATGGATTGGATCCCTTTTGTATACATGTGATGTGTATATGTTTTACGGGTTGGTTTTGAAATGTTCTCCTTAGATGTACCGTAACAGTGAGTATTATTGAATTGCGCTTCCATTGCTCCTCAGTGTAAGTCTAAAAATGTTCGCAGAGTAGGTCCCTACGTGCCTTCGAGTTAATCCCCGTAAACGAGGTTGTGTGGGTCCTTAGTGCCCTCGGACTGTGGTTCCGTAAACTAAGTGGTTGTGTGGGTGCTTAGTGCCCTCGGGTGTGACCCCGTAAACTAAGTCGGTTGCCTCCGTTAATGGCGTTATAGTTGTAACTCCATATAAAACTTGTTATTACTAAACCTACGGGTCAAGGGTAATGGACGAGAGTCTATAGTTGTTACCTTTGTCGATGTGGCTGAGTCAGTACATAGGATTACATTTATATCTTCCTCCTCGGCTAGGTGGTCTGAGTGGAGCTTACTGTTTTATTTACAGCTTTCCCTTAACTGTGGCGTGATATCTGTCAGGTTACATGCATAGTTTTAAGGATGGAAAATGGATGGCTTTTAAGAGAAAAACCTGTTTGAGCTTTTTGGTCGAGTTCGCTCCCATCATATGATTGCATGACCTGTATTACTATTTATAGTCTATTTTTTTTCTATTGGGCTTCGGCTCACGGTGTGGGATTTTGCTGTAAAACCTTTTCATGTGAGCATGATGAGATAACCTAGTTGCAGAGGTGGTGGAAGACTTGCTGTAGTTTTCCCTTTTTGAGACATGTACTTACACATGTGATGCCTGTTGAGGCTAGTTTTGTACGCCTTTAGGCAATATGTTTATTCATGTATGAGAATGCATATTTTTCAGGTTATGATAGTTGAACTGTGCAGATCTTTTATCCAAAGCTGTATCTTTTAATTATCATATGTGAAACCTATTTTCTTAAATGGGTGTTTTGGTGGGCTTTTGCGTGACCCAGATATTTGGGGTATGACAACTTGGTATCAGAGCTCTAGGTTCGAATACCTATGAGCCTTGAAAAAGCAGGTACATCACCTTGTGAGGATGTATGTGTGCTTGTTTGCATGTGTTCAAGAGTTTTCTTACATAAGTATGATAGCCTGTTCAGCATGATGATTGTGTATACGTGGGTATGGAGGATGGACCTTAGGATTGATTAGTCTTGCTTTCAGGCGTTTGGATTAACAGACTTGGGAGCCATGTTAGAGACGCATTTTGCGAACGTGATTTCTAGCAAGGAATCTAAGTAGGTTATCCAGATGGACGAGTTCTTCTTGTTGGTTCTCCTCGGTATGTGAGATGTGATGACATGATATTACGTGCGTATGTGTTAGCATGCTTATCTATCTTTTACGTTAGGAATAACATGTTGTATGGATTCTTATCCTGGTATGTTGCTTTCGTATAAAGTTATGTTCACGCGGGGAGGACGAGGCCGTGATCGAGGCCGAGGCCGTGGTTCTGGCCGAAGGGACGTTCTAGTCCCAGATATTGGAGATGCTAATGCACCTCAAGGACCTGTTGCGTGAGATGGTCGGCTCCATCCAGCAATTGGCTGAGTCCACTAGGGCTAGGGAGACCATACCTGAGCCGAGGGTGACGGTTGCGATGCGTGAGTTTCACCGTCTGGACCCTCCTACCTTTTCTGGGGATCCCAATCCCACCGTTGCCACGGAGTGTGTCACACGCCAAACTTCGGGCCACATGAAACACCTATAAACAACCACACAAGATACCCAACCCGAGAATACACTCTCAAAATAAATCATACATGCATTGTATATAAATTCCAAACGGCAACATTACACAGCTCCAACGCCCGTAAAACATGTTACAGCATATATGTAACAAAAGAACAAAAAGGAAAGACTACAGCTCTTCCACCTCTTTAGCACCTGCAAATCAACCCCCGTGACGGGTACCTGAAGAAAAGAAAAATCCCACACTATGAGCCAAGGCTCAGCAGATTCTAAACAACTTAAGCTGTATAAGCTAAACATACTTGATAAAAGAAGTACAGTTTTTGACTCTCTTTCAAGCCATTAAAATGATTTGAAAATAGTTTTAGATCACGACTCACCAAAGCCAGAAAACCATTTTCACATGCAAGGGAAAGCAAGGATACAAACCATGTTTTGTTTTACTCATCATTGTTTTAAAAACAAATCTAGTATTACGACTCCCGCAGGCCGATAAAACAGTTTTAAGAAAACTGGTCTATCCATCCCAAAATGCAGTACATGCAATCCATGAAACATATGCCTCTCCTCAGGACCTCATTTCAGCCTTTGGATATAACAAACACACACAAGTGTTTCGTCAGGACCTCGTTTCAGCCGATAGAGCGCACATACCGGCTCCTGCAGCCCACCTCAACACCGGCTTTCACAGCCTATGTCAACCACCAATTTTTGCAGCCTACTTCATCCACCGGCTCTCACAGCCTACTTCAATCATCCACACACGCACACTTGCATCATCAACCAGGATTTACATCTACTAGATCACAAATTCATCTAAACCATATCATACACATGCAAACCTAAAATTGAATTTAAAGCATATACCACATTACACATAACGATTGATATCACAACCACGAAATCCACTTATGCATTTTGTACATAAATAAACAGTTATAAATATACAAGCAGTTATAAAAGCACATAGCCACATATAACCTCACACCACGACGTTACCCATCACGTAACCCAACATCCATACACATGAACCCACGACGCCCACACGTGCCAACACGATCAATAGACCGACATAACTCGACCCAACCGAAGGCCAACACCAAACCCATAACTAGGTTCTCACCAAAAACCCACCTCAAAACCAAACCAGGGACCCACACGTCCCACACATAACCAACACGCACACAATCGTGCCACAACACTCAAAACCCACCTATGCACGTCAACCTAAGGACGGCATCAAAACAAACACTCGGGATTACAACACGAACCCCCAAAACCACCACATGACCAACCGAACCCCAAAAGGAATCCACGGGTATTTAAATCAAGTAATTCCCATAAATTAATCAATTGAATACCATATGACACCAATCAAAAACCAAGGAACCAACCCAAAACCATAAACCAATAGCCCACAACTTTAGTCAACTAGACCCAACCCCCAGTCGACTAAAAAACATACTGGAAAAGCCAAAACGCCCAGGAGCACTGTCCAGTCAACTGGCCCTCGAGGTTCAGTCGACTGAACCTCAAGAACACCAATTCAGTCGACTGAACCTATAAGTTCAATCGACTGAACCCACCCAGAAACTAATTCCGAGCTACGGTTTCAACCCCCAAACAACCAATTGAAGCCTCAAAACTCGCTTTTAACATCCTCAAACATACACACGCCTATACCTAACACCAAGGCCACCACAGAAACACCCATCACCCGATTTCATCCACCGGAACCAACAAAAATCCGATTTTAACTCAAAAACCAACTTTGATATAAAATCATATCTACAGAGATTTAACCGGTAAAAACACCCATGTTTACCCATAGCACCCTTATACAGCAGTAGAGTCTAGAATCCTACCTCGGTGAGTTCAAAACTCAATACCTCAAATCACGTGCAAAATCGAGCTTCATCAAAATTAAAATCTGACCGTGGTTGCGTAGCCCTCAATGCCAAAAGTAAGGATTCGCTGTTAGATTGCTGAAAACCGAGTCCCGGGCCCCTAAGAACTTAGAGAGAAGGCAGAGAGAAAATAGAAAACTTACTGGAGAAGTTTTAAAAAATATCTTTATAAAAATATCTAACTCCAGATATTTATAGGCCCCCAAAATATCTTTTTTTTGAAATTTTTCGAAAATTGCGCCACAACGGCCCACGGCCCCCGAAAACCTACCCGCATGCATATTTAAGCCCGATCATACATCAAAAGCAGTGAAACATACTCGAAAGAAAACACATAACGCGCATCCGAAAACACCGAAAAAAGAAAACTAGTCAGGGTCTCACAGAGTAGCTGGAGTTGGTTACTAGGATTTTAGATTCGCTTCAGATTGAGGAAGATGATCTGAGGGTTATATGTGCCACCTTCCAGCTGAGAGGGAGTGCTCATATGTGGTGGAAGTTCGCCAAAACCACAGTGGCAGGCACCTGGGATGCATTCACGAAGGTATTTCTGTAGAAATACTTTCCAATGACTATGAGGGATCGCTACAGAGAGGACTTCCTGTTCCTGACGCAGGGAGCGATGATAGTGCTTGAGTACGAGGCAGAGTTTACTAGCCTATCCAGGTTTGCACAGGAGATCGTACCTACTGATGAGTTCTGTGCAAAATAATTCGAGAGGGGTTTGAGGCCCGCTATCCGAGATAGGGTGGCAGCATTCAAGATACTGGTCTTTACAGAGCTGGTGGAGACTGCTATGAAAATGGAGGACACTTTGAACGAGACGCGTAGAGACAGGGACAACAGGGGTTAGTCATATGGGGGACGTACACAGTTCCAGGGATGTAGGGACAAGCATCGACGGACATCTAGTCCGAGTTCTCATCCAGTGGGGTCGTATCCGCCACAATCTTCTACATCCACGCCTCCTGTAGCTTCAACGGGAAGGCAGACCAGAGAGCACTTATTTATCATAGATGCCAGCGGCTAGGACATCGTGCGGCTGAGTGCAGGAGTGCAGCACCTGTTCAGGCACAGTCGCAGTCACAGGCACAAGGGAGGGGGCCAGTTATATGTTTCGAGTGTGGCCAGTCTGGGCAGATCCATAGGGACTACCCCGAAGGAGGGAGTGTGTGCAGTATAGCAGGTGCACCTGCTGTTCCATCAGGCTAGGGGAGACAGATGTATACATAACCTAGAGCTCAGACGTCCCATTTTGCAGAGAGGGGAGCTTCAGTACAGTCTGGTAGACAATCGGTAGTTCAGAGCCGCAGCAGACCATCCAAAGCTTATGTTCTTGCAGATCCTAGTTCATCTAGAGCACCGATCGTGCCCGATGCTGCTGCTACTACCTCCATGATCAGAGGTACCTTTCTAGTCTACATATCATGGGCCAATGTTTTTATCGACACTGGAGTATCGATCGTGCCCGATGCTGCTGCTACTACCTCCATGATCAGAGGTACCTTTCTAGTCTACATATAATGGGCCAATGTTTTTATCGACACTGGAGTATCACATTCGTTTATATCTTCTGCTTTCGCATCTTCTTTGGGGTTGCAAATGGATTAGTTGGGAAATACTATGTGCATGGAGACCCCAGTGAGTGGGAGTGTGAAGTTGAGTCTTGTCTATAGATCCTCCGCGTTGGAGGTCGCCGGTCGTTGTATAGAGTTTGACCTTGTTATCCTAGACATGACCGCGTTTGATGTCATCCTAGGGATGGATTGGCTGACCACCTATCGTGCTTTCATCGATTGCGATCGATAAAGGGTAACGATACGTACCCCAGTTGGAGATTGCTTTTATTTTGTGGGAGATCGGAATGAGAGTTTGAGGTCTATGCCAGGTGCTGTACGGAACCAGGGTGACCTGGGTTTCCTTTTCTTAGCTCTTATGTTGGATGAGGTAGTTGGGGATCGAGGAGAGTTACCTCTGGTGGTGTGCGACTATCCTGATGTCTTTCCTGTTAATCTATTTGAGTTACCACCGAGCTGGGAGGTAGAGTTCTCTATTGATCTAGTTCCCAGAGCTGCTCCCATATCTATACCGTCCTTTCGCTTTGCACCAGCTGAGTTACGTGAACTCAAGGTGTAGTTACAGGAATTGCTAGACAGAGGGTTTATACGCCCGAGTACTTCTCCGTGGGGAGCTCCTGCTCTTTTTGCGAAGAAGAAGGATGGATCGCTGCGTTTGTGTATTGATTATAGGAAGCTGAACCAAGTGACAGTGAAGAACAAGTATCCGATGCCGATGATAGATGACTTGCTCGATCAGCTAAGGGGTTCGAGCTGTTTTTCAAAGATAGACTTGAAATCATGATACCACCAACTGAGGATTAGGGACGAGGACATAGCGAAGACTGCCTTCCGAACTCGCTATGGTCACTACAAGTTTCTAGTTATGCCGTTCGGTCTGACGAACGCTCCTGCTACGTTCATGAGTTTGATGAACTGAATCTTCCATCCCTATCTGGACAGTTTTGTGGTGGTGTTTGTGGATGATATTCTGATTTATTCACCCACCAGGGGGGCACACGAGGATCACCTACGGATCATACTACAGACTTTAAGAGAGCACCGCTTATACGCGAAGTATGAGAAGTGCGATTTTTGGATGCCTGAAGTGAGATTTTTGAGACACGTAGTGTCAACAGAAGGGGTATTAGTGGATTCGTCAAAGACAGATGCTGTGACCATTTGGGAGCGACCGAAGAGTGTCTTTGAGATATATAGTTTTTTTGGTCTAGCCAGCTACTACCGATGGTTCATGAAGGACTTCCTAGATTCGCTGCACCGATGACGCGCCTGACGCGGAAGGGAGTTGTGTTTGTGTGGAGTGAGTCTTGTGAGTCAGCTTTCCAGGAGCTGAGGATGAGGTTGATTAGTCCAGCAGTATTGATCATTCCAGAGCGAGGCTTAGGATATATTGTGTACTGTGATTCGTCACATGATGGTCTTGGATGTGTTTTGATGAAGGAAAGCAAGGTTGTAGCTTATGGTTCCCAGCAGTTGAAGACACACGAGCGGAACTACACTTCACACGATTTAGAGTTGTAGTTGTGGTCTTCGCCTTAAAGACATGGCGTCACTACCTACATGATGAGAATTTCAAGGTCTTCTCCGATCACAAGAGCTTAAAATACTTGTTTTCGCAGAAGGACCTGAACTTGCGCCAATGCTGATGGATGGAGTTATTGGAGGATTACGATTTTGATTTGCAATTCCATCCAGGGAAGGCCAATGTTGTGGCAGACAGGCTCAATAGGAGATCTCACGGGTCGTTAGCTTCTATGGCTATACGTGAGTGGGACATGCTTGCAAATGTTGGGGAATTTGATTTGTGCCTTAGGGAGATTGAGGCGGGTGCCACCTTGTTTTATGTAGTTACTCGACCAGTGTTGATAGCACGTGTACTAGAGGTCAGCAGGCAAGCCAAGAGGCTCAGATGATACGAGACCGCATTGCTAGTGGCGAGAATACCACATGATGGATTGTGGGTTCTGATCAGAGTCTGAGGTTGGTAGGCAGGTTGTTTGTGCCAGAGTCATGCCGAGCTGATCTATTACTTGAGTGTCATCATTCTCGTCTTGCCGTGTATCCTGGAGGCACGAAGATGTACCATGACTTACGTCATTAGTTCTATTAGACATGGATGAAGCGAGATGTGATCCAGTTTGTTTCCTGATGCCTCACCTGTCAGCAGGTAAAGGCGGAACATCAGAGACTTGCAAGATTGCTACATTCGTTGCCTATATCAGAGTTGAAATGGGAGCACGTCACGATGGACTTTGTGTTAGGACTTCCTCGGTCACCTAGGGGGCACGACTCCGTGTGGGTTGTGCTTGATAGGTTGACGAAGTCTGCACACTTTCTCCCCATTTGAGTGAGGGATTCAGTGGAACGACTGAGTAGCTTGTACGTTAGAGAGATAGTCAAATTGCACGGAGTGCCAGTATCTATTGTTTCGAATCGAGACCCTCGCTTTACATCGCGTCTTTGGCAGAGTCTTCAGAAGGCTTTGGGGACGAACTTGACGTTCAATACTGCTTTTCACCCCCAGACGGATAGCCAGCCAGAGAGGACTATACAGATTCTAGAGGATATGCTGACGTCTTGTGTCCTTGATTTCAGAGGTTCGTGGGCGGATCATCTACCGTTGGCAGAGTTTGCATACAATAATAGCTATCAGTCCAGTATTGGGATGGCACCGTATGAGGCTTTGTATGGTAGACCGTGTAGATCGCCCGTATGTTGGACAGATGTGGGAGAGACCACAGTTTTGGGACCAGACATGGTGCGAGAGACGACAGAGAAGGTTGCTGTGATTCGCCAGTGCCTACTGACAGCGCAGAGCCGCCAGAAAAGTTACGCAGATTAGAGGAGGCAACCTTTGGAGTTTATAGTGGGGGATCATGTGTTTCTAAAGGTCTCGTAACGTAGAGGTTTGATGAGATTTGGTCGCAGCGGAAAGCTGTCACCGCGTTTCATTGGACCATTTGAGATCCTTGACAGGGTTGGAGAGGTTTCTTACCATTTGGCATTACCACCTTAGTTAGCATCTGTGCATAACGTGTCCCACGTTTCTATGCTTTGGAGGTATGAGCCTGATCCTTCACATTTGTTAGATTGGGCTGAGCTACAGATTGATGAGGATGCCACTTATGAGGAGCGTCCTGTGAGGATTCTTGACACAAAGGAGCAGACGTTGCGAGGTAGAATAATTGCTTATGTCAAGGTCCTATGGCATCATCACGGGGTTGAGGAAGCGACGTAGGAGCTCGAGTCTGGGATGCGTGCTAGATACCCAGACCTATTTACCTCGTGACCTTGTTGTGAATTTCGGGGGCAAAATTCCTTAAGGGGGGAAGAGTTGTGAGACCTGGACCCGTCTCTTTTTGAAACTTATGTACATATGATGTGTTTTGCATATATATATTTTCTTGATGTGTGATTTACTCATTTTGATGCATGTTTATGTTTATGTGAGTATGCGGGGTTGGTTCCCAGGGTTGTAGGGAGTTACAATGCGAATTTTAAAATTTTCAAAAAAAAAGATATTTTCGAGATATTTTGTCTATAAATATCTTATGTGATATATTTTTATCAAAATATCTCCTCCTCTCTCTCTAGCTTTAAACTCACCAAACGCTCTGCCTTCTCTCTAACTTCTCGGGGGCCTGAGGCTTAGTTTTTGATAAACTAACTGCTGATCCGTGGTATCGACATCGAGGTCTACGCATCCATCCAGTCAGAATTTCATTTCGGCAAAGCCCAATTTTGCACGTGGATTGAGACATCGAGTTTTGAACTCACCGAGGTAGGATTCTAGACTATATAACTGTTAGAGGGTACTACATGTAATCCTATGTGTTTCTACCATTTTAAAATGCACGAAAAGTGATTTATGTTTCAAATCCAGTTTTGGGTTAAAAACCATTTTTTGACGTTTAGTTGGATGAAATCGAAAGAGGAATGTTCCTTTCGAGGTTTTATGATAGCCTTAAGCTCGGGTATGCTTCTAGGTATCAAAATGGGTGCTTTTGAGGCTTGATCTGAGATTTGAAAACTTAAACCATAGCTCAAAACATGATCTGGGCTGGTTCAGTCAACTGAACCCATGAGTTTAGTCGACTGGATCATCATATGGGAGGTTCAGTCGACTGAACCTGAGAGGCCAGTCGACTGAAATGGCTTCTGTTTTGGGTTCTCATTTTTAGTGTGTTTTTCAGTCAACTGGAGGGTGAGTCCAGTCGACTGAACCTGGCTTTTCTGGAAAATGATGTGTTTTGGTTCAAGCTTTCCTCGTGCAATGTCTATCCGAGGTTTCTGTGAGATTCTATGGTTTCAAAAAGGGTTATCGAAAGTTTTCAAAAAGATGGTTTGAAAACGGAGTTTTTGGAAACGTGTTGTTGAAGGTTTGGAGCTAGCCCTCGGGGTTGAGTCTCAACTTCAAAGCGTTTGGGTGAAAATCATGTTTTAACATGTTTTATTTGATCTCCATGGTTCATGGACTGGATCCCTTTTGTATACATGTGATGTGTATCTGTTTTGCAGGTTAGTTTTCAAATGTTCTCCTTAGATGTACCGTGACAGTGAGTATTATTGAGTTGGGCTTCCATTGCTCCTCGGTGTAAGTCCAGAAACGTGCACAGAGTAGGTCCCTACGTGCCTTCGAGTTAATCCATGTAAATGAGGTTGTGTGGGTTCTTAGTGCCCTCAGACTGTGGTTCCGTAAACTAAGTGGTTGTATGGGTGCTTAGTGCCCTCGGGTGTGACCCTGTAAACTAAGTCGGTTGCCTCCGTTAATGGCGTTATTATTGTAACTCCGTATAGAACTTGTCATTACTAAACCTACGGGTCGAGGGTAATAGATGAGAGTCTATAGTTGTTACCTTTGTCGATGTGGCAGAGTCGGTACATAGGATTACATTTATATCTTTCTCCTCGGCTGGGTGGTCTGAGTGGAGCTTACTATTTTATTCACAGCTTTCCCTTAACTGTGGCATGATATCTGTCATGTTATATGCATAGTTTTAAGGTTGGAAAACGGATGATTTTTTAGAGAAAAACCTGTTTGAGCTTTTTTGATCGAGTTCGCTCCCACCATTTGATTGCATGACCTATATTACTGTTTACAGTCTATTTTTTTCCTATTGGGCTTCGGCTCACGGTGTGGGATTTTGCTGTAAAACCTTTTCAGGTGAGCATGATGAGATAACCTAGTTGCAGAGGTGATGGAAGACTTGCTGTAGTTTTCCCTTTTTGAGACATGTACTTACACATGTGACGCCTGTTGAGGCTAGTTTTGTACGCATTTAGACGATATGTTTATTCATGTATGAGAATGCATATTTTTCAGTTTATGAGAGTTGAACTGTGGGGATCTTTTATCCAAAGTTGTATCTTTTAATTATCATATGTGAAACCTATTTTCTTAAATGAGTATTTTGGTGGACTTTCGCGTGACCCAGATGTTTGGGGCGTGACATGCCATTAGGATATAGTTTCTTTCGTTGCCTTCACATTTCTTCAAGTGGTTCTGTATGAATGATTCCCTCGCTTTGCCTCCGTCCCCTCCTCTTTACTCGGATGACGAGGATCTAAACCATAGAGGCTGGCAGTCATAATGTTATGACGGAGATTGTAAGCGACTACCCTTTGATACTTAGTTAGAGCGGTCAGAACACTGCCAAAGACATCTTTACCTTTTTCAACAAGGTCAGTGATTTCTCATTTCGGCCCCCACTGGGGTGGTCTTTCCTTCTTGGTATTTTGACTCTCCTAAGCATCTTCAGCTAGAGAAATCATCTTCTCTCGAGAACGCCCACCTATGCGTTTTATGTATACTTCTTCCTGGCTTGCTCCCCTACATCACAGAAGAGGGTATGGGGGTTTCCTCCAATCGTGTACTTCGTCAGCTTAGCTTCGATTAAGGGGCTTTCATTCACCTTTTTCAACCATGTTCATTTGTAGAGAGTTTTGAGTCTTTCATGCTCGGCAACTTGGTCACCCCTTTTCGCCTCCCAGTAATCGAACTCCCCTCCAGAGGACGTATTAGCCAATGCACGCCGAACTACTCTCATTACAGGCGGCAAAACTTGGACTCCTTCTCTCGTTTCCCCCTTACTGACGCAATTGTGGCCACGGCCCATCCTCTTCTGAAGTCCATTACAGCCTGTTGGCTTCCGAGCAAGAAATGTGACCGAGGCACTCGTAGCTGTTTTGTTGTTGCTTCTGTTGTTCAAGGAACTGATACAGCTCTGGATGTTATCATTATTGCTCCACTTCAGGCTATCGAGGGGTGAGTTACTCGCTTCATGATGCAGGCCACCCAGCATGCCCTGGCTCATATAGAGCAAGGAGACCCTAGTGATATACTAGTGTCATCTGTAGAAGACGAACCTCCTCCTCTGAAGTGACTTCGTCGAGTAAATTTTCTATACTTTCCCTTTGTTTATTATATTTGCCTCTATTGGTCAATTATATTCCTATCTTTTTTTTAGGAATTGCATTCTTCAACTATGCCCAGTGCCTCCGCTACTTCCAGAACCCCTCTTCAGGAAGATACGAAGGCGAGTGAGGATGATGACAACGTTCCCATGGGCACATCACAACGTGAGCGCCGCAGGTGCATATTGATTTCGTCGGTACCTAAGGCTGAGATCGAATCCAGCTTTGACACCTCCTCTACCTGAATCCGGCTTTGACACCTCCGTAGACGAGGCAGTTGTAAACATTTCCCATGCTCTTGGTTCTGAAGAGGAGGTTAAACATGCGGTTGAGATATCTCCCCTAGGTCGTTTAGAATCTCTTCTGAATTTCCAGTTGTCTGATAATGGGGAGTCACTTGCTGAAGTCGAGGGAAAGGGTCGAACAAGTGCAGAAGAGGCCGTCTTCGAAGGGGAAGGGGATGTTGAAAACTTTATTGGTTCGTGCAAGCCAATCATTCATGTAAAAGCTCTCCATCTTTCTTCACCGGAGCCGTTCGCTGGGCCAACAACTCATATATTTCCTCGTATGACACGCATCGTAATGGTTCCCCTTCTACGCCTTTCCAAAATAGCTGACCCGAGCTGCTATCCACGCACTGGTGGTAAACTTCTTCGATTAAGGTAAATTGGGCCAGCTCATGTTTTCTTCTTACTATAATAGTCATCGGGTCATCTGATAGTGGTAGCTTTGCCTTAGGGTAGCCAATGCATCCGACAATCGATTGGCTGACCTAGGTACGTGATCAATCTTTGCTTCTTCAAACTTTTCGAGCTCCTTCTGCACCATTGTCCTACATGTTGCTATGGCGGCCTCCTTCAATCCGAACTCTCATGTTGATTGCTTTACTACTAAGCTTGAGTCTCCCAAGTTTTTTAGTCACCTGACTCCTATTCGTTCTGCGACCACCAGTCCCGTGATAAGTGCCCTCGTTCTTCAAACAATTATACTGTAACTTGTCGGGTAACTCGACTCTCCTGTTAAACTCCTGATGAGTCATCACTGCACCTGCACCTCCTATCCCTCCTGTCGCAGCTCTGTCAAATTGTAGGACCCACCATTCACTCGATCTTTCAGTGAACTTGGTGGTGCATGCTTCCCCAAGTAACTCCTCGCTGATTGGTTCGACATTCTAGTTAGGAAACTGTGCAAGTATCTTAGCTAGGGCCTAGCATTTGATTGCCCTGGGTACCGTGCACGATGTCAAATTTTTCCAAGGCTGACATCCACCTGGATGCCCGTGCAGTTAGCGCTGGTTTGCTAAGCAGGAATCTGATCGGGTTGCACTGGGTGGATGTAACATCCACCTGGTCACCCGGGACGTATCTCACTTCTGGTCTCGTAATCTTCCTGCTAATGTAGTATACTGGTGGCTCAACCCCTTCGACTTCCTGCACTAATGGAGACCCTATGGACCTTGCAGTGGATGTTAGATACAGAATAGGTGGCTTACCGGGCTACGGCGTGATCATGATCTAGGGCGACGTAAGGGCTTCCCTGATTTTGTTGAAGACCTGCTGGTGTTCTACAGTTCATTCAAATTTTATGTTCCCTTTGAGCAGCTCTGCGAAGGGGAAGGTTATTTCTGCCAATGCAGGGATAAAACGCTGTACATCGGAGATATTTCCAAGGAAGCCTTTTAGTGACTTCTGGGTTGGCCGATCACTTGGGCATGGACCTTGATTTTCTTTGTTGATGGTTGTTGACTCATCGCATTTACTTGTGGATCTTGTGGATCTACGGGTTCATACGCTAGTGTCTTCTCAATCAGGCTGTTTGCCTTGTTAGCGTTTGCTACTACGGCTAGGATAGATTTTGTTAGCCTGGAAATCGCATTCAAAATACTAGTTTGGCCATCCTAAATGCTCTGCAGTGCATCTAAGAATAGATCGTGTAGCATGTCCTTTTGAGATATGGTTGTTCTTGGTGTCGTATGTAGTCTACTATGAGTCATGAACGTTCACAAATTCACCTTCGCTAGTGAAATCACTAAAGAATGTAGGGTCCTTTAGATCAAACAAGTAAAGGACAAATGCAGAGAGGTGAAATTTGTAAACATGATCAGAAAACACAGAATGAAGAAAGACGAGGTTGGGTGAAGAAAAAGGCTAGCTAAGTTTGGAGTACCGGCAGTAGGAACGTATTTAGCTATCAAAATCTGATTGATCTGAAAGCATGACTATCCCCCCTATTTATAGCACTCAGAGGAGCTATATTGGAGTTCAAATAGGACTCTTCCAAGAAATTGAATCAGATCATGAGAGGCGATATCGGGGAATCAAGAGATTCTATCCAATAATCAACTAAGTGTTTTATTCCAACTCAACTAGGTCGGCTGACGAGTGTCACGTGGGTACCCGACTCACTCGGGTCGAGTGACTCGGTCACTCGAGTGACTCGAGTGGGTAGACCTCATAGCTCGACAAATTTCTTTTCTTAGCCACCAAACCACATGTCTCTCAACGTCCCGTGCAGGATTACACTGCCATTGTCTTCATTGTCTTTGGGAGTATCTTTCGATTCTCAGAGGAATCTATAATCGTATAGTCTGTGCTATATATGTTTGGCTATTCAGTCTGTGCTGAGCTGCATAGTCTGTGCTATGTTATTGTAATTAAGTAGTCAGAGCTACACAACATGTGCTGTCTACATAGCCTGTGCCATGGCAATAGCACATTATGTGCTGTCTTCATGGTCTGTGCCATGAAAGTGCAATCAAGTAGTTACAGCTACTGTCATAGCCTGTTCTATGCTTCATAGTTTGTGCTGTGGAATGTCCTTGTTTATAGTCGGAGCCACACTTCATAGTTTGGGTGATGCAATATTGCACGGCTGAACATAGTAAATGACTGTACTAGGCAGCGACCTCAGTGGCTCGGTTCTCTACGGCTCGAGTAAGTCACCACTTTTTTTGCTCGATTATTTTGACTGTGACATACTATAAGTGTCTTTATTCATTAAGATAGATACAGCTTACTTGAGTGGCTTAGAGTCGAGTAACTCAGTCCAAGTTACTCGACCCCCTGTTCGAGATGCTCAGAGCACCAAGCCCTTGGTTCTTAGTAATTTGTTTTTGTTATCACTTCTACTGAGTTGTTCACAATTTCTACGATATCTAACTCTTGTGGCACATGAATCCACTAGTCGAACTGCTCCCCTCTGATCCACTCGGCTAACTCAGTTACTCGCCCCTCGAGTTACTAGGCTATCGAGTCACTCGACCCATTCGCTCAAGTCACTTACTAGATTCAAGTACTTTAAGAGGTATTGCTCGTTTAACCATCTGCAGATAATAATTAATTAAATAAGTATAGACTTTTAAGCTAAATTAAACTAGTTTAACTTGAATTAACTTTTTAACCTATTTATTATGTAGAGACTTTAAATAATTATTTGTTTCCTTTTGTTGACCTATATTATTATATGACTATATATATTACTTGTATAAAAAGTATTAGATCAAAATAATGCTTAATTTATACATTATTTTTTTCATTTTTATGGTTAAAAAGGTAAAAAGTAGCTTTTTAGGCACATTTTCCTAGGTGGCTAGCCATGCAAGGGTAATTTGGTCATTTTTGTTGTTACTTTATCTTTCATTAATTAATTGTATATAAATATCTGATTTTGGGCATCCATGTGTCAAATTTTAGATTTTTAAGACTTTTTGCTGTACTAAAGGTAAAATGGTTATCTTACCCTAATTATGAGAATTTTTTAGTTTTATTTTATATTTTATGTTATTTACTTAATTTAAGCTTTCCTAGGACTTTTCTAAGTATTAAAGCTTTGCCTCTGAGTATTTGGTCTTTTTTTAGGGTCTTCGAGTCAAATTTAGAATTTCGAGTTAATTAAGGTTTTTCTTATTCATGTAGCGACCTAAGTTCTCATTATCTATTCGTCACTAAAACTAAGGTTTGAGCTAGGTTGTTACAATCTATCCCCCTAAAACAAATTTTGTCCTTGAAATTTCATATCGTACCTCAATCTGTGAACAATTGGGGATGACTTGTCCTCATAGCTTCTTCCCGCTCCCATGTGGATTCTTCAATCCCGTTGTGCTTCCAAAGGACTTGAACAAGCGGTATGATTTTTCCTCTAAGAATCTTGTCTCATTGATCGATAATCCTCACCAGTTTTTCTTTGAATGTGATATCTTCATCAACATGGAGTTCCTTCCAGTCCAGAATGTTGACAGGGTCGGGTTCATACTTCCTCAGCATCGACACGTGGAAAGTGTTATGAATGTTGGCAAGTTGAGGTGGTAAAGCCAAACGATATGCCACTTTCCTGACCTTGGCTAGAACCTCAAACGACCCAATATATCTTGGAGCTAGCTTCCCTTTTTGGTCGAAGCGTATGACCCCTCTTCGTCGTTGAATCTTCAGGAATACATGATCTCCAATTTCAAATCATAACGGCCTTCCTCGTTGATCTGCATAGCTCTTTTGTCGGCTCTGTGCAGTGGCTATCCGTTGCTGGATGAGTCGAATCTTCTCGATAGTCTCTTGTATTGGGTCTGATCCAAAAAGTGCATTTTCTCCTGCTTCAGTCCAACAATCGGCGAACGGTATGGTCTTCTGAAGAGAGCTTCATATGGTGGCATGCCAATGCTAGATTGATAGCTGTTATTGTAAGCAAACTCGACCAACGGTAAGTGTTTCTCTCAGTGTCCCTTGAAGTCCATGACGTAGGATTGAAGTATGTCTTCTAGTGTCTGAATTGTACATTCAGACTGCCCATTAGTTTGCGGGTGAAAGGCGGTGCTGAAGTAAAACTCCGTTCCTAAGGCAGCTTGTAAACTCTGCCAGAATCGTGAGGTGAAACGTGGATGTCGATCTGACACGATAGACAGTGGAATTCCATGAAGATGTACGATTTCCCGAATGTACTTTTGTCTTAAGGTTTCCAGCTTTTCAAAAGTTTGAACTGGTAGGAAATGTGCTGATGTGGTGAGGCAGTCTACGATTACCCAGATAGAGTCATGTCCTACTGGTGATCTCGATAGTTCGGAGGCAAAGTCCATGGTAACGTGGTCCCACTTCCACTGAGGTATCTCTAGGGGTTTGAGGGTTCCTCCTGGTCTTTGGTGGTCAACTTTCACTTGCTGACAGGTAAGGCATTTGGCCACAAAACTTGCTTTATCCTTCTTTATGCCATCCCCCCAATAGTGCCTCTTCAAATCGTGATACATCTTTATCTCTCCGGAGTGGACAGCAAAAAGCGACTGGTGATGCTCCTTCAGGATGTCTCTTCTCAGATTCTCAACATTTAGGACGAAAAGTTATCCTTGGTATGTCAACTGTTCATGCTTGTTAACTACCCATCCTGGCTTTAATTCCTCCGCAATCAGATGCCTTTGAATAAATTTGGATTCCTAGTCATACTTTTGGGCTTCCACGATCTGCTAATAGAGATTCGTTGTTACCACTGTTAGACAAAAACAACTTCCATTCTTCGATTCTAAGGGTTGGAGTCAGAATTCGTTGAGCGTTCCCATCATGTTCCATTCTCTTGAAGCCATACAAGCCATTGCGCTCCTCGTTTTTCGGCTGAGGGCGTCGGCCACCACGTTAGCCTTACCTATGTGATAGGCTAATGTAAACTGGTAGTCCTCTAGATACTCCATCCATTGGCGTTATCTCATATTAAGATCCTTTTAGGTGAACAGATATTTCAGACTTTTGTGATCGGTAAAAAGCTCAAACCGCTCTCCATATAGATAATGCCTCCATAACTTCAATGCAAACACCACTGCTACCCTTCCGTTATGCATTACTACACATCCCAGGCCATCCTTCAATGCATCATAATACACTGTATACCCAACCTTTCGTTCGGGTATGTTCAGGATTGGGGCATTGGTCAATCTTTTCTTGAGCTCTTGAAAGGCCGTTTCACACTTATCACTCCACTCAAACTTGACCCATTTCTGTCTTAATATGGTCATTGGGCGAGCCAATTTTGAAAAATCTTAGATAAATCTTCGGTAGTATCCTGCTAATCCAAGGAAACTACGAACTTCAAAAATATTCCGAGGTGGCTTCCACTCCAAAACAGCTTCTACCTTGGCAGAATCTACAGCTATTCCTTCCTTAGAAACTATGTATCCTAGAAATTTCACTTCGCATAACCATAATTCACACTTGCTTTCCTTAGCGAAGAGTTGTGAATCTCTTAACTTCTGCAAGACAATTCTCAAATGCTATTCATGTTCTTCCTTTGATCGGGAGTATACTAAAATGTCATCTATGAAAATCACTACAAATTGGTCGAGGTAGGGTTGAAAGAGTTTATTCATCAAACTCATAAAAACTCCTGGGGCATTGGTTAAACCAAAGGGCATAACTATGAATTCATAATGTCTGTATCGGGTTCTAAAGGTTATCTTCAATATATCCTCCTCATTGACTCGAAGTTGGTGATATCCGGAGTGAAGGTCAATATTTGAGAAACAAGTTGATTCTCGCAACTGGTCAAAGAGATCATCGATACGGGGCAGGGATATCGAATCTTGATTGTTACCTTGTTCAGCAGACGGTAGTTGATACAGCGACGCAAGGTTCCGTCCTTTTTCTTGGCGAACAGCGCTGGCGCACCCCGTGGCGACGTACTAGGGCGAATAAAACCATTGCTGAGTAGTTCCTAAAGCTGGTTCTTTAACTCTTTTAGCTCAGAGGGAGCCATGCGGTGGGTTGTGATCGAAATCGATGCGGTTCCAGGATGAAGTTCTATCAGGAACTCGATCTCTCGACGCGGGGGTAGTCTAGGTAGTTCTTCTGGGAATAAATCTTTGTATTCGCACACTACTCAAGGTAACTCGAGGGTTGACGAGACGTTCGTACTAGTAAGTAGACCTGCCAATCTCCCTACGAAGTTACTCGATTTATAGTCCTTCACACTACTCAGGGTCAAGATCTCGCATCGTTCTCCTTGAATTCGTACGGTAGTGCCGTCTTTCGCTTATGCTCATATCTTCTTTTGTCTACAGTCGATGATAGCATAGTGTCCCGATAGCCAGTCCATTCCAAGAATCACGTCTTATCCATTGAAATTCATGACTCGTAGATCAAAAGTCATAAGGGTATTGGTCATTCGTAACGTGCAGGCTTTACAGATAGAGTCTACTCAGGTTTGATTTCCCAAGGGTGTGATAACACTTAGGGTTTATTCTAATGCATCGGCTTCTAAGAGCAGGGACTTCATACAGTCTAGAGATATAAAAGAATGGGATGCTTCAGAATCAAACAGTACTTTCACTAAGGTATTGAATAATATAAATATACCTTGTATGACTTGGGTGTTCCCCATTTCTTCTTCCTGCAGCGCAAAGATGAAGCCACCCATAGGTCGATTCCCATTATTGTTCCTAGGATTTCCAGTCTTCAGTCCATTACCCAAGCCTCTTTGTGGTTTTTGATTCTTGTTGAGCAGTGATCTTCCTATTCCATTTTGCTGCTAAATAGTTGGCCTGGTGACTTGGACTTGTTGTGGGAACCTAGGCTGCTGGGTCTAAGATTGCCTCCACTATTGGGGTTGATTGCTCGGATTCCTCTGTGTGAGGTGCAGACACTCATACTTTTTATGTCCTGATTGGCGACATTCAAAGCACACCTCGGATGTCGCAGGGGTTTCCCTTGGTCGTCCTTATTAGTACTTTCTGTGATACGGTTTCTTAGGGATAAACGTTTTGTTGTGCCTCACTGGTCCTCCAGAGCTGGCACTTCCTTTCTTCTGGTTCCATGTCTTCCTAGAGTCTACTTGATCTGTCTCAGCTAACAAGGTTGCGCGCACTACCTGGGTGTAGGTGGGAAGCTATAAGTAGATCACGCTTACTCGGATAAATGGCTCCAAGCCCCATTCAATCTTCCGTGCCTTAGATTCTTCATCTGGTACGATGGTCATGGAAAAATGGCTCAATTCCTCAAAATGGTTCACATACTACGTTATAGTCATTGTTCCTTACTTGAGTTCCAAAAACTCTCGGATTAGCCCTTAACGGAAAGGGGCTGGGAAGTTTTTTTCCAAAAATAGATTTTTGAACTGCTCCCACATTAGAGTCACTACTTCCTGGGTGTTGGTGACCAGAGTCGACCAATGATCGGCTTCTCCTTATAGCAGGTGGGTGTAGGCACCCTAATTTGACCCCGCCTAATCTTAGGTAAATTCGATGATAAAAATCGGTAGAATAGGTTTCAGTTCGATCCTCTGGAAGTGATCTAAGCTTGGTATTTGAACCCTAAACCTTCAAACCAATGAAATTTTATCGAACTATCAAAATTTGCTGTCCAAAGCGACTGCCATGTTCATTCTGGCAGCCGTGAATAGAACCTTGTGGAAACTCTGACCAAAAGTGGCGACCGCCAACTCCAACATGGCGACCGCCAACTCCAACCTAGCGATCGCTAACTTGCATAGTAGCGACTGCCAACTTGAAAAACCCTGACGTGTCCCAAAACGTGGAAGCATCTCATTGGTTGAAGAATTCAATAAATACCGTACCCCTAGTACATTTTTCAGGACAGAAAATTAGAGAGAGGCTTTGAGAGAGAAGCTCTGCTAAGTCGCTGAGCAATTCCGAGTCCCGATGCCAAACCCCTGCCAAGATACTGAGACCCGAACCTCTGACACCTACATTGAAGCCTTGTTTGGATCACCACCTGAGGATTAGACCATCGACGCACATTCCCTGACTTGAAGATTTTTCGGCAATCTAGGTATCCCGTTTGGATCCCCGATTCTTCTAACTCTATTTTCTCTCTTTTGGGGTGATCGAGTTAAATTCATTTTCAATTTGTGTAGTTCTTTCATTTGAATAGTTAACCTTGCTTCTTACTTATTTTTCTTCATCCAGTTTAATCTTTTTAATTAATTGCTTAGTTTGCACTTTCACACTAAGCACATTATCTTTGTCTTTAATTAATGCATTAAATATGTGCTAATATATATTGGCAATTATAACTTACAATGTTGTTAATTGTTATTATTAATGCACTAACATTCATGTGAATATAGTCGTTAATATTATATTCACATTTTCTAATAATTGCTTAGTTATTTATTCTTTGTTTTTCTTTGATTTCTTTTTATTTTCTTCTAGCGTTAGTTCAATTTCTTTTAGTATTTCTTTTTATTTTCTTTTCTTTCTATATTTCTAGTATTTATCTTCTTGTAATAGTTAATTCAATCTATCTTTTTAATGTTCTGGCATTTATTCTCATTTTTTCTTTTTAGTTAGTTTAATTTCTTTTTACTAATACTTTATTTCATTTTCATTTCTCTTCTTGTAACATTAATACTAATGTTCCCTTTTATTTTCTTTTAGCTAAATGTTCTTTTTCTAGCTTTCATTTTTTATCTCATTCTTTTTTTTTAATGTTAATGTAGTTTCTTTTCTTTTATTGCTAACTTTAAATTTTCTTACAATTTTTTATTTCCTTTTTCTTTTAGTATTAATTTGATTAGTATTTCTTTTCTCTTAATATTAGCATAAAGCACCATTTTCTTCTTCTTTTTCTATAACTTTATTTTCTTTTCATAACATTCATTTTTCTTTCATGTTATTAAACCAAAAAAAAATCACAAAATGTCTTTTAATGATTGAAACTCATTTATTCATTTTATTTCTTTTATTTTCCTTTTGTTTTGCTTAGAATATAAAATATGAATAGTTAAGTTTTCTTTCAATACTGTAATAGCATCTTTCAACCCTCCTTTTATTTTACCTTTCTTTTATAAACCTTTATTTGTTTTCTTTTTCTCTAAATCTTTAAGTTCTCTTTTATGTTTAATTTTTTTGTTAGCATTTTTTTTTTAATATAGGAATCCCATATTCTTTTATTTTGATTATGCTTTTAATAGTTTAAGAATATGCATGTTTTATATGTTAGTTTAGTGTTATGCTTAGAATAGTTTAATTTATTTTTGTAGCAAATTCATGTTTAGTTAATCTTAATAATTTCTAGCACGTTTTACTCTTTTATTTAAATCATGATAATTTAGTTTATTTTGATGAAATTGCATGCCAGTGTGCTCCGTGTATCCTTTAGTTAGAAATTGCATGCCGTAGGACTTAAGATTTTCTTTTCTTATTTGCTTTGTTTGGAGTTCTATATACATATGTTATGTATTTTTTATATTTAATTTTGGATGTTCTCTCTTTGCCTCCACTTTCTCTATTTGCACGCATTTGAGAAATTCTATTAAAGAATCAATGATTATTAGTAGAGGCCAACCTTATAGTTGGATAAGCGATGTGCCTAACACCTTTCCCGTTTCGTACCTTAGTCCCCAAACCCTCTTTATCTTGTTAACGTTTTAAATATCAGTAAGCCATTTTGTTTTTCTTAATTTTTCTCAAAAAGTAAGTGGCGACTCCATTTTCAACAAAAATGAATTTTAAAATTTTGATTTTCAAGGTATTAAAATATTTTCTAAACATTTTTGAATTCCCATATTTTTGAACATTTTCCAAAACCCCTAAGTCCCAACGCCACTGTAGGCAGCTAAAGCCACTCGATCGATCTCATCCTAGACTCCCATTGAGTTGAATAGTTTCTTGGCTGCTCTCAACTATTCCTCTGCCTCTCTTGGCACTACTCCCCTTTGAAACATCGGGGCTCGCTACCTTCCTGGTTTCGACAGAAACCAGGCTCGGTCACCTACATGTGGGTGGTTGATGCTAGGGGCCAATTCTCGTAACACCTGAGCTAGTCCTGGTGCATCATCGTCTGTAGGCCCATTTTCCTATCGATGGTTAGGTTTTCTACCCGCAATTCTAGAAAAAAAAAGTGTTATGATTCTGGGAGTTATTCTAGTTCTTAATTATTTATTATGTTTTGAGATTTTGTAGAGTTAGGTTGACGATTATAGAACTACTTATAAAGGTTTTTAAATCAAATATCTGCATTTGATTTCAACTCATAGTCAATACAAGTTTGTCAAAAGTTCACACAATACACATACATTCTTCAAGTTAAATGGAAAAAGTACAAAGTTATCGTGTTAATATCTAAACGAACAAATGTGGATAAAAGTGGTAGACAATTAATTCGCGTTCCCAGCTTGTCTCGGTGATGTTGTAGCAGCGCCACTACACCTCGACATGCCAAACGTTAGTTGGTCCCATCTGTACTCTATTGGTTATGGCAGTTAGAGTCTCTCGATATGTCCTGGGGTCGTCAAAGTTGATGGTCGGGTCATGCGAGTCGATAATTCCTCTCTCGTCTGTTGGCCTCTGATGCTGCGTCCATACTATAATCAACATGTCCCCCAGTCGCGTCTTGAATCCGGGAGGGAAGTCTAAGCGGTAGAGTTTTTAGCTGCATTTCTTGATCACACATAAGGGTCCCATGTGTCGCAAAAAAGCTTCTGGTTTCCTCCACATACACATGTGTTCCAGACAGATTCTGGCGTACACCTGATCCCCTACATTAAAACCCTGGAACACCGAGCAACTGTAGTAGATGGCTATATCTATGGCCTCATCTTCATCGGACTCGGGCGGAGGTGCTTCAAGATGATCAAATCAACCGCTACTTCTTCTTCTTCATTTTTGTCCTCGTCATCAGCATCGAAATCTTCCTCGCTCAGTTCTTTATCTTCCTCCATCTCATCACCTTCGTCTTCTAGATTGGCCTATCATTCCTCTGGAAAAACCCATGCTAAGGGGACAGCGTCAATAGGTTCTTGCTCCTCCACGGGTATCTCCTCCAGGTCCTCTTTCGAGTCTTCTTTGGGATCTGAGTCTTCAGGTTTCAGTGTTGCCCATGGTTCCCCAACCGGCTCTACGTCGGACGCCATCCTAAAAAAGAAAAGATAGAGAAAGTCCCAAGGTAAAGATTTTAAGTTGTTAAAGTTATATGTGATAAATTATTGGTACAGACATTCTATAGAGTTTCTACGCTACAGAACTCATCATATCCCATTTTCCAAGGCCTAAAGATTCACTAAACCTAGGCTCTTATACCAACTATGACGCCCCATCTTCCGGGCACGTCGGGACATATGTAACTATAAATAAGGGAAATATTCTACCCGAGCATTCATAATTACATATGATAATTACTACACCATTAACGGTTAAGAATTTGTTCAAAATATTTTATGATTACAGTCATACAGAAAATTCAACAAAAGTTATAATATGTCTTGTGGAAGACTGAACAAAAGATCAAAAAGCTAATATTCTACATCTTCAAGCGGCACAGTTAGGGTCGGCTGGCTCTTGCCACTCTCCCCCTTCCCCGAAATCTTCTTCTTCAACGAACACGCCTTCCTCAAATGGTTCTTCTTCTTCACATGTGGCATGAATGCTATAAGTTGGAGCCCAGAAGCAAATTTCCTAAATCGTCTAACAAACTCATAACAAAATATCCTACAATACATATCGTATAATACCTAATACAAATTTAAGGATAAAGAGATAGATAATTTATTATTTTTAATAGGGTAAGCACTTATAAGAACAATCATGTGAGTGCGTGATGCAGATGAATGCAATACAGTAGCTCAACCCAACGTACATCTTGAACAATATCATGAATTTCACATCGGGAATTACAGAGTAGACTTAAAAGTATATTGATCGCCTAACCCATTCTCGCCTCGTTGCGAAAGGTAAACTCTCACCTTGGCTACATGCCTTAGCTGTTTTACGTAATGGTAACTGCGTGGGGGCGGGCCTTTATCCAATTTTATCCATCCTTATTCCAGGCCAACCGATCCCACATTAAGGACCAAGATGCTCGTTAGGCGTCAACCTAAAGTCTAATTAAAGCTAGTGATGAACCCATGGTGCCTAATCCCCCTTTTTAAAATAAACAATCTCCTATTTTATTTTCAAATATAGCAACCAGGGACGCCCTAGATCCAAAGCCACAGAAAGAATAATTTTCATATAACCCAACCCACAATGATAGGTACGAAAGAAACTTCCGTAACTCAAGATGCAATGTAGGAATGCTCATGATGTGCAATATGCTTCTCGAGTATAATTAATTATAGCATGGCATATAAACACGATATGGCAGATGGTACAACTCGCTAAAGTATAAAGTACAAGCATGTGAAGCATGATCTATAATTTATGTGACATAGAATCGAACCATCAGCATTGATTCATTTCATCAAAATTATTATTTTCATACACCAATTATTCACAAAGTTCATATAAAGTTCATATATTCAAGTTTCACAAAGTAGCACGCCATTCGTACACTTAGCCAATTTTAGATAAATATTTAATTTTATATTTTATGTTATTTACTTAATTTAAGCTATTAGGGTTTTGCCTCTGAGTATTTGGACTTTTTTAGGGTTTTCGGGTCAAATATAGGGTTTCGGGTTAATTAGGGTGTTACTTGTTCAAGTAGCGACCTAATTTCTCATCGTCTATTCGTCGCTAATACTAGGGTTTGAGCTGGGTTCTTACACTTTCAGCTGCGGCATCATTATGCCCTTTGTTTATGTCTCCTTGCCCAGTATCTTCTTGTTTCTTCTGACGGACGAGTTAGTTGTGCGCTGGTTGACATCACAGGTCAGATGTGGATGGGGAAGGACTTTGTACCACTTGTCTTAGCCGAGCCACTGCTAAGCCTAAATGCTGTTCAACGTGGTGAGACCACTACTTTTATCGGTAGCCCCTTTCTTCTTCAGGTAAGCTCAAACATTTCTCTTCATCAGACTTTTGTCATACCGCAAGGCTTTTCTCTTACTGTTCTAACTTTTGCTGCAGATCTAGCTGATGAAGAAGGTAAATCTTGTATAGAAACCACCTACTGATAGGCATAGTGCTGCAGCTTTCATCCACCGCCCCTACTATCAGATATGTAACACTGTGACAGCTTGGCAACAGTACCTCTCTTCTCTGGCTGGCCTAGATATCACTTGGCAGTGCTCCTGGTGGCGTATCCCTGCCTTAAACTCTAACTACCATGGATCACCCTGGTGTTTTGCTGATTGGTCTACGTCGGACTACTTTCTATTATTCTCATCGGATCATACGGCGGTTCGGTCATAGTCAGATCATCTTTCATAGTATCTGAGGCCATTTATTTTCATCTACACTACGTGCTCTATTTTTAGCATTATATCAGGATGTCTAGCCGTCTCATTCACGGATGGAAATGCAGGAGTTACAGTGCCCTGAGCTTTCTGTCGAGTACAGGACATGGCTGATGCAGAATAGGGAGAAGAAAGACAAAGAAGAAGAGAAATAGGTAGTAGAAAGGTGGAAGATTTGAGGCCTCCTATTTTGTTTTAAAGATTTCATAACTTTCTTCTTCTTTTTTTGTAGAGTTTGGGACTTGTGCACCCTCCCATTTATTTTCAAAACCTTGTAACTCCAAATAATATAAACTCCCACTTTATGTTTAAGAAAGTTCAAAATTATCTAAATTTTTTCGGTTCAATTAAATGACTTTATTATCAAAATTTAGAAATAAATTTGCATTGGTCTTACTCAGATTCAAAGATAGTTAAAAACAAATAATGTGGCCGGACTTCTTAAAAGAAGCTGCCTACGTATCCCAAGAAAGTAGAATCAGGCCTTAACGTAGTTCGAGCTCAGTTTTCTCTTGGGTATTAACACTCTCCTTTTGTGATGCCCTAACTTTTACCAAGGTCGCCTTTTCGGGTTTTTAGCCCTGCAAACTGCTCTAACTTTTACCTGAGTTACCTTTTTTATTTTCAACTCAGTGAATTTTTTTTTATCTTTATTTTTACCTCAAGGATAGTACTTTTTGAGTTGATCGAGGTTTACTGGAGTGGAGAACACATTGCCGTCCAAATTCATAATGATAACTGCATCACCACTCATGATGATTTTGATGAGAAACGGTCCAGACCATTTTGGCTTCAACTTGTCCCTGGGGTCGAAGATGGGAGCTCTGATTTCCTTAAGAAACAAATCTCCCTCTTTGAGATCCCGGGTCTTGACCTTCTTATTGAATGCTCAAGCTATCCTCATTTGGTATCCTTGTACATGAAACAGAACCAATAGCCTTCTTTCATTAAACAAGAGCAACTCTCCATTCGGTTCCTCTGCCATTCTGCTTCTGAAATACTGGCCTCGACCACTACTCTTAGCGAAGGGGTTTTCACTTCAATGGGAAGTACAGCTTCCATCCCGTACACTAAAGAGTTTGGCATAGTTCATGTTAAATCCCTGATTAACGTCCTGTATCCCCAGAGTGCAAATGGTAGATGTTTCGGCCAATCCTTATATGAGCTGATCATCTTTTGCAGGATCTTCTTGACGTTCTTGTTTGCTGCCTCAACTGCCCCATTGGTCTGTGGATGATATGCTGATGATTTATGGGCTACTATTCGGTATTCTTTGAAAAGATCTAAGACCTCACCTTAGAAGTGCGAGCCATTATCTAAGATAACCTGATGAGGGACCCCATACCGGCAAATGATGTTTTGCTTGATGAACTTAGCAACATGAGAGGCTTTCAATACCAAGTAGGACGCTACTTTTACCCACTTGGTAATGTAGTCAATGGCCACTAAAATGAACTCGTGCCCATTTGACGCCTTTGGTGTTACCCTGCTGATTACATCAATGCCCCATATCGAGAATGGCCATGGCGATGTTAGGTTATACAGTTGAGACGGGGGAACGTGCATGAGGTTTGCATGAATCTGACACTTATGGCACTTTCGCACGAACTGTATACAATCTGTCTCCATTATCATCCAAAAGTATCTTTATCTTAGGATTTTCTTGGCTAACATATTTCCACTCATGTGTGGCCCACAGACTCCCTCATGTATCTCTTTCATCTGCTTTTGGCCTTCTTCCGTGCTGACACACAACTTGTTAACTCCAGAATTTCCTCATTTGTATAGCCTTCCCCCGCAAATGACAAATTATGCAGATAACCGTCATATTGCCCTCTTGTCCTTGCTGGAAAACTTGGGAAAGTCTCCTTTGTTCACGAAGTTCTGGATGTCAAAATACCATGGAAGTTCGTCATTGCTTTCCTCGATTGTGGCCGTCGTCTCTTATGCCGGCTTTCTCTTTTGTTCAATTATTAATGGCCTCATTCTGACCCTGAGTGGTATGTCAATCATGGATGCAAGGGTAGCTAGTGCATGGGTGAACTTGTTCTGCAGTCTTGGCACATTAGTGAAGATCACTGATTCAAAACATGGCATCAGCTTCTCTAGCTCTTGATGGTAGAGAATCAATGTCACGTCCCTAACCTTCCATTCTCCTCTTGCTTGTGAAACCACCAGTGCCGAGTCTCTGATGACTTCTAGATTCCTTGCCCCTAACTCTAAGATTGCCTCCAATCCAGCTAAACATGCTTTATACTCAGCTTGATTGTTAGTAACTTCAAATTTGAGCTTCAAAGATAAGGGAACGTGCGAATCATTAGGAGTGACAAGAAGGGCTCCTATTCCATAGCCAAATTGATTGGATGCGCCATCAAAATATAGAGTCCACTTGTCATCCTCAACTTTCATCAACTGTTCATTTGGGAACTAAAATTCTGCATCTTCATCTCCCTCAACTGGTTGGTCGGCTAGAAACTCTGCTACTGCTCTGCCCTTGACTAACTTTGAGGTGACATATTTGAGGTTAAATTTTGATAGTAACAGCAACCATCGAGCCAACCTTATTGTTAGCGTCGACTTTTCAAACAGGTACTTCAACGAGTCCATCTAGGAGATGATATTCACCATGAAAGACAGTATGTAATGCCTCAATTTTTGAAATACCCAAACCAAAGCCCAGCATGTCTTTTCCAGTGGTGTGTATCATATTTCTGACCTTGTCATCTTTTTGCTCAAGTAGTAGATCGCCTTTTTTTTTAGTTTCTCTTTCATGTGCCAACATGCATCCCATAGCTAAATCATTCACTGACAAATAGAGGATCAGTGGCTTGTCAGGTTCAGGAAGCGCCAGAAAAGACGAAAGAGCGGCATTTTTTATCACTAACAAATAAAGGATCTTGGCATTTCTGATCCCACTCGAACTCGACTCCTTTCTTCAGCAGACGGAAGAGCAGCTCACAGGTAGTTGTCAATTTTGCAATGAATCGACTGATGAACTGTATCTTACCCAGAAAGCCCTAACTTCTCGCTTGGTCCTCGAAGGGGGTATTTTGAAGATTGCTTTAATCTTTGAAGGGTCCACTTCGATACCCCATTGAGTAATCATAAACCCGAGCATTTTTTTACGGTAACTCCGAAGGCACACTTTTGTGGGTTGAGCCGCATCTTGTACTTTCTAATCCTTTCAAAGAACTTTTACAGCACTATGATGTGACCGTCCCGATCCTTGAATTTGACTATCATATCATCCACTTACACCTCAACCTCCTTATGTATCATGTCATGCATTAACGTAGTGGCAGCCCTCTGATAGGTTGCCCCTGCATTCTTTAAACCAAACGGCATCACACGATAATAATAGGTGCCCTATGGTGTAGTGAATGTCATCTTTTCTCTGTCCTTGGGATCCATCAGAATTTGGTTATACCCAGAGAAGCCATCCATAAATGATAACAAGGCATGTCTTGTCGTACTGTCTACCAAAACATCAATATGCGATAATGGAAAGTCATCTTTTGGGCTGGCCTTGTTAAGATCTCAAAAATCTATATAGACCCGGATGCGACCGTCCTTCTTTAGAACCAACACGATATTCGCTACCCACTTCGGATACTCGGTTACCATTAGGAATCTAGCGTTGATCTATTTGGCCACTTCTTCTTTGATCTTCAGAGCCCATTCTGGTCGAATTCGTCTCAACTTTTATTTGATAGATTTAGCATAAGGGTATAGGAGAATATGGTGTTGGATAATGTTGGGATCAATTTCGGACATATTCTGGTAAGACCATGCAGATACATCTTTGAATTCTTTTAATAAAGTTATTAATTGTTCACATTCAACAAAAGATAAAGAAGAACCAATTTATACATTTTGTGGGTTAGTTTCATTACCCAGATTTATTAACAAAGTTTCTTCAATTATTGGTTGGGTGCGCATTTCTTTTTTTCTTTTTATTAAAAGTTTTATTTCTTCAGAGATATTCCCATCGAATTCAAAATTATCAGAAATAGTATGAAATAAATCAAACAAAGCAGAGAAACCGAAAATCTTGTTCATTTCATTGAAGAAAGAGAGGATTACAAGCTCAAAGGCAAAAGTCGGAGGAGGTGCACAGACAGACGTGCCTTCAACCACAGACTCTGACTCTGACTCTGACTCACGACAGACAACCTGCACATCACATGACTCTAAGGTCCAGTTCTTCACTTCCTTTATAGCTGCATCGACAATGAGCTTGGTGCAATCGGTTGGTGCGCTGAAATCCATCATGAAGCAGTCTTGGTCAATTACATGCAGCTGAGCCATCTTTTCGTTGAACAACACTCCCATGTTGATATCATTGAGCTTGTCTGCCTAGTCTTTATGTTGGATCTTCTTTTCTTCCTCTTCCCCTTTCACTATTTCATCTTCTTCCATATCGAGCAATTGATGACCAAAGAAGATTTCCAGCCCTTGTTACTTCTGATTGGTTGCTTCATCGATCCACAGCTCTGGGAAACCACAGTACGGGAAATCTTCTCCTTCTTTGATAAAGTAGTCGTTGAGTGTTCCTGAGTGTTTAGCCTTCCGTTCCTTTTAGGCCATTCCAAATCTTCTTCCGTCAGCTTATACCCAAGATCGAAATGGCGCAAAACTAGCAATACCTGGATAGGTTCCAGAATACCCTGCTGTTTTCGACCCAACCCCATTCCTGGGAAGTAAGACATTTGTCTCATTATTGTAACCGCTCGCGAGTTGATGTAATTTTTCTCTTCCTTCACTAGCATTTGCATAGCCTAAGCTTCATCGAATTAGAACCCATTTAACAACACATCCCCTTCGGCATGCTGAACCTCCAGGAGAGTCAAGCCCTCTTCTCTCGGGGGTTGAATACTATCTTCACCATGGATGGTAAACACTGCCCCATTCTTTATCAACTTCAGCTTTTGGTGGAGGGTAGATGGTACTGCCTAGACGTTCGGGTCGTGCAGCCATGGCTTGCCTACTAATAGATTAAGCAAAGCTGGCACGTCCAGTACATGGAATTCAATTAACATCTCCAAAGGCCCTACTAATACTGCAAATGATACCAGAACTAGCACATCCCTCCTTGTATTATCGTAGGCCCGGACTCCTTGTCTACAGGGTGTGAACTCGTCCAACATCATCCCTAGGCAAACTGCAGTCCTAAGTGGGCAAACGTTCAAAGTTGAACTATTGTAGATGAGCGTTACTAGGACCCATTTTTCTAAACATTTGACTATAATATGCAATAGCTTATTCTGATTCTTCCCTTCTAATGGTAAATCTTTCTCCAAAAAAGAAACCACTTTCGGCTCTACAGTTGGCAATATTAATCCAATCAACTATTCGGGGTCGCATCTATCGATACATTGGCTTTGTTGAGAACTTTTAACACGGCTTGTCTGTGCCGATGTGAGGCCATTAGGAACCCCTATATGCTAATGTTAGCCTATGTCTTCTTCAGCTGTTTCAGTACAGCGTCGTCCTCTTCTTCCTGTTTCTTCTCTTTTTCTTTCCCACTTGATTGCCCTTTTTTTAATTGAGCCAGCTTAAATGCCGTCCACTTCTAATCAGATGCTTTATGCCTTCCTTAAGATCCCACAATCCTGGCATTTCACTTTCAGTATGTCTTACCTTGTCTACACATAGAGGGCTTTCAAATGCCCATAGATCATTTAAGTCACTGACCGTTGTTTTTCCTCTTCTTTTCTCGTCATCCTTAATGGCCCATGTGTTTTCGACCTCCTCCTAGATGTCTTCTTCGATGTATTCTATCAGTTGTTTCTGAGCGGCCCAGAAGTTGGTCCATTAAGCCCCGTCTGATTTCAGCACAACCCGTACTAACCCGTAGGACTACATATCGTCAACATATACCTTTTCCTCAAAAAGTTGAGGAAGGGTAATGCCACCGAGCACATGGCTAAACCCATATGGCCGTGCTGGAAGTTCAATAGCTAGTCATTTTCCTCATTACGCTCCACTTCTTCTTGTTGGTTGGCTTAGATTGCCATTTGATACCCTTCTCAAGCATCATCATTTCATTCCTTCATCATATCCCAGTCAATCCAAACCATAATCAATGAATAAGCTATTTGATCCTCGGTAGCTGAAACATGCGAGCGTGGCAGATGCGTTAAACAGATGTATTGGCTTGGATCTTCTGATTGTCCCAGAGACATGCAATTTACCCCAGCTTACTTAGCATGGCTTCGTAAAGGGTTGGTTGTGGCATTTAGCTTTAGAGTAGCAGATGGTGGAAGGATTACTTTATTGTCGATGAGATCCTGGATCTCATGACGCAACCTCATACACTTATCAGTCAAATGCCTGTGACCCTGGTGGTAGGCGCAGTACTAAGAAGCATTATACCACAGCGGTAGGGGGTCAGGTATGAGCATGGAGTTCAACAGCTTAATAAGCCCTTTCTCGACAAGTCAATTTTGGGTTGTGGATAATGAAATATTGAGGGAAGTGAAGACTCTCTTTGGCCTTTGTTGCGGCTACTGACTGTTGTTTGACGTTGGGTATTGTTTGATTGTTGGGGGGAGGATGAAGGGTTCAAAAGGTTAACCTCGTTCGAGCGAGAAATGAGCTTGACAGAAGCAAACTGATTTTGGTTGTTAGCAGGAAAGGTCCTTCTTGGTTTCTGACTAGGCTCAGCTTTCTCAATGTCTCCAGACTGAATGGTATCCTCAATCTGCACCCCAGCATCAAATAGTTGCTCAAAGGTAGAGAGCGACTGTGTGATAAGATAACGCTTCAGAGGGGACTACAAAATTTTCACCATAATTCTCACTTGTTCTTTCTCGATAGGCCAATTCGTCATTTTGGCTACCTTCCCTCTCCACCGGGTCAGAAAATCCACAAATGATTCCTGGTTTTCCTTATGAGTCATTTCTAGCTCGTGGGTAGTCATGTCCAACTGAACGTTGTAATTGTATTGACTAATGAAAGCAGTGGCTATATCTTTTCAAGTTCTAGTCTTAGTCTTAGCCACCTCTAGGGAGAGAAACCATCTTTGTGCTGCTCCAGAAAGTGATCGGTATAACAATTGGGCCTTTAGATGTGTGTTTAGATAAACTTTCCCTCTAGAAGTTGGTTAATCTTCTCTTTAGCCGTCATCCTGGGTCGTCCTGTTGTTATGCTATCGGAGTGAGCCCGGTAGGGGCATGGTTTCAGCTTTCGTAATTATCTGCTTATGGTTCGGGCATCTGGGATGTTTGCTGTCTATTGTCAAAATTTTATCCGAGAAGTATCTAATACTAGTCATTCTGCTTCTGGAATCTAGGTTTCTCTGAGGTTTTGTCATTGGGACCAGGAAAGCACAGTCAACACGAGTTTGGAAAAAATCAGTGATAGGTAGACTCTGTAGGCTGTCAGAACAGCCAACTGAATTAGCTGAAATGGTAAAAAATGAGGTGAATCTAGCAGCCCTAATGAGGGCGATTACTGATATACAGAGAGCTGTAGAGCAACAAACACATGCTCAAGTGCAATGTCAGGCACAAATCTGAGCAATTCATGCTCGTATCTCTGTTGTGAATGGACAATTGGATGACATAAATGAGAATACCAAAGACTTTTAGGATGACAATCAAATCCCCGATGGACCGCAAGTTGTTCCACCACCACCACGGAACCCTCGTCAGGTGATAGTTGAGGAAGAAAACACTATGCAGTCTAGAGAATCTGCACTAAGTGAGAAGAACGACCGAATGGAAAAGGTCCTTAGAAAGGCCAATGGGATCGAGGAATATATGTTAGATGCGGGAGGACTATGCTTGTTCCCATATGCTAAACTGGCAGAAAAGTTCAAAATGCCAGACATGGAAAAAATTAATGGAACCGGAGATCCTAGAATTCATCTCCAAATGTATGTTGGCACCCTGTCGCCAATGGGGATTGATGACCAGTTGAAGGCTCAGCTCTTTCACCGATCTCTTTCTGAGGCAGCCCAAAAATAGTTCCTCTCCCTTGATGTAGCCAAAATCAGAACGTGGGATGACATAGCAACAGCTTTTATCAGTCAGTATAGTTACAATGTCTAACTGGACATAACTACCCGAGAGCTCGAAACAACCTGACTTGAGAATAGAGAATCTTTTGTTGATTTCCTGACCTACTGGAGAGGTAAGGCCACCAAGATGACAAATCGGCCCTCTGAGAAAGAGCAAGTGAGGATAGTGGTAAAGAACCTGCAATCTCCTCTGCAGCGTTATTTGATCACACAACCACTCTCCACATTCGAGCAGTTGTTCGATGTCGGGGTTCGGATAGAAGATGCAATCCAATTTGGTGATATCGATGAGGTCGAGCTGAACCAAAAGCTGAGAAGACCTTACCCATCCAATAACCAAAACCATCACACCTCTTCTACTAACCTTGCATCTCGCTCTAACGAGGTGAATTTGCTAAACCTCCAATCAGATCGATCGAATTCTTCACCTTCATCACCTCCTCCCAAAAATAACCAGTCGTCGCAGCCGAAAATGCCAAGGAGAGTTTTCACTCCCCTTAATATCTCTTTGACCACGGCCCTAAATCGACTTGTCGAGAAAGGGCTGATAAAGCTTCTTGATCCAATGCCGCCTCCTAACCCTTTACCGCTACACTACGATCCCACCTAATATTGCTCATACCATCAGAGCCATGGACACCCATCTGACAGCTATCTAAAACTCCGCCATGACATTCAGGATCTCATTGACAATAAGGTTATTCAGCCTCCATCTGCATCGAATGCCACAGTTGGTCTTTAAATTCTTGTGTTTTACATGATTCAAGTCTCGAGTCAAGTCAGAGTCTTGTAAGTTTCTACTTTGTTCTGATCAGTTGGATGTCGAGTTTGAGGGCACATCTGTCTATGCACCCTCTTCTTTTGCTTTCGATTTTGTAATCCATGCTCTCTTTGATATCAATAAAATAAATGAAGGTTTTGATTATTCTGCGTTGCTTCATTTATTTTGTACGCTTTCTAATAATTTTTAATTCAAAAGGGATATCCCCAAAGAATTAAAAGCTTTAATAAAAAATAGAAGAAGAAATGCGTGCCCAACTAATAATTAAAGAAATTTTGTCAATAAATCTGGATAGTGAAATTAACCTACAATTTGTCCAAATTGGTTCTTCTTTATTTTCAGTTGAACATGAATAATTAATGACTTTATTAAAAGAATTCAAAGATATTTTTGCATGATCGTACAAAGATATGCCCATAATTAATCCTGACATTATCCAACACCGTATTCCGATGCCAAACCAGTCAAATAGAAATTGAGAAGGATACAGCTAGAATGGGCTCCAAAGATCAAAGAAGAAGTCACCAAGCAGATCAAAGAAGAAGTCACCAAGCAGATCAATGCTGGATTTCTTATGGTAACCGAGTATCCGAAGTGGGTGGCCAACATTGTGCCAGTCTTAAAGAAGGATGGACGCATTAGAGTCTGTGTGAATTTTTGAAATCTCAGCAAGGCTAGTCCAAAGAACGACTTTCCACAGCTGCACATTGACGTCTTGGTAGATAGCATAGTGGGGCACGCTCTTTTATCATTTATGGATGGCTTCTCTAGATACAATCAGATCTTAATGGACCTTGAAGACAGAGAAAATATGACATTCATTACATTGTGGGGGACCTATTGTTACCGTATGACGCCATTCGATTCGAAGAATGCTGGGGCAACCTATCAAAAGGCTGCAACTACCTTATTACATGATATGATACACAAGGAAGTCAAAGTGTATGTAGATTATATGATTGTGAAGTCCCAAGATCGAGACGGCCATATCATAGTGTTGCAAAAATTCTTTAAAAGGATCAAGAAATACGAGACATGGCTCAACCCGCAGAAAAATGGCAGAAGAATTCAATGAAAGTGCTTCTCTTATTCGATGAAAGAATACTACAAACTCTGTACCACATACAAGGGTATCAGAAGAGGATAGCCAAAGCGCTCAACAAAAAAATTCAAGACCTGAACCCCGAGAGAAGGTGACTTGATTCTTAAGGAAATCAAGGCTCCTATTTTTTAAGCCAAGGGAAAAGTTCAAGCCAAATTGGGTTGAGCCTATTTGATCAAGACTATTCTGACCAGTGGTGCTGTAATCATCATGGATATGGATGGTAACATGTTTTCTACTCCAATCAACTTGGACCAGCTAAAAAAAAATACTACCCTTGAGGGAAAAATAAAAATAAAATAAAAGCTCACCGGGTTGAAAATCAAAAAGGGCAACCTAAGCAAAAAGTTAGAGCAGCCCGCAAGGTCGAAAACTCGAAAGGGCGACTTTGGAAAAAGTTAGGGCATCACAAAAGGAGAGTATTAATACCCGAGAGTAAACCGAGCTCGAACTACGTTACGACCTGATTCCACTTTTTGGGTTATGCAGGTAACTTCTATTAAGAAGTTTTGGCCAAATTATTTATTTTAGCCATCTTTGAATCTGAATAATGATCAATGCAAGTTTATTTTTGAGTTTTGATAATAAAGTTGTTTAATTCCAAGAGTCAAAAAACTTTAAATAATTAGGAACCTTTTTCAGATAAACGTTGAATTTTTATTACTTCAGCTGCAATCACAAGGTTTTGGAAATAAAGGGTGGGCACGCAAGTCCCAAACTCTAAATAAAGAAGAAAGCTACAAAATTTTAAGAGCAAAATAGATCTCTCAGATCTTCTTTCTCTTTGCTACTTGTTCTTCTCCATCTTCTTTGTTCCTGCTCTCCTTGTCCTGAACCAACCATGCCTTGTACTCCTCGGGGAGCTCAGTGTGGGGTCGCCCCTACATCTCCATCAATGAACGGGATGGCCAAGCCTCCAGATACCGTGCCAAAAATGGGGCCTAAAGGGAAGATGAATTAATACGACCCCATACGCCGTGAAATATGATCTGACCTCGACCAAATTGCCTCATGATCTGGTGTGAATAATTGAAGGTGGATAGCCGTAAACCAATCAGCAAGACATCTGGATGGTCCATAATAGTCAAAGTCATAAAAGGAATCTGTCACTAGGAGCACTATCAAGTAATGTCTCTTCCAGCCAATAAAGAAAGATATTGTCTCCAAGCTGCTTCAGTAATGCATATCGGATAAAAAGGATGATAAACAAAGGCAACAGTGATGTATCCTTTCGAACCCTAATTTTTATAGAAGTGTTACTTTCTCTATCAGCCAGATCTGAGAAGAGAGGAGAGAAAAGAGGTAAGAATCGAGAAAAGTCAGCAAAATGAGAGATATGTGAAGATAGTGGAAAAAGGAGAGAAGAGCGATAAAATTTGAGAGAAATCAGTAAATGGAGATAAGAGCGATAAAAATCGAAAGAAATTAGCAAAAGGAGAGAAGAGCTGAGAAAATGAGAGATTTGAGTTTCACCTTAGAGAAGCAGAAGACTACCGGCAAAAGACGTGATTACACCCCGGTGGATAGCACTAGACCCATCAGGGTCTCAGCCAGAACTAAGGGCACGAAGTCCTTCTCTGCCTTTATTTGCTCAGTAATGTCCACCAGAATAGTGCAAATCCGATCATCACAGGAAACCAGAAGGTACTGGGTAAGAAGGCAGGTGCACAGAACATAACGGCACCGCAACTAAAAAGTCACTATGGGCACCAGTAGGACAGAATATGTGTCTAAGTGAATCCCCATGGATGAAGAAAGAAACCTTTTGACCATAAGGATGTATGATGAACATGGAAGGTATTGGCATGAACTCCCGTGGGACAAGATTAAAAATAACGGTGAACTCCTCTACAGTGGGACATAACTCTTCAAGACTAAAGCAGAAAACATGAGCCCATGGATCTTAAAAGTTGTGTAGTAGCCCTCAGCAATGGTTCGTTGATCCAAGCCCTGGTGCACCAGGCAAACTTCTTTTAAATCCTAGTCATATGCAAAGCGTTGTCTAGGTTCTAGGTTCGTAAGATGACCCTTAGATTCCCTAAGCCCTGGTGCGCCAGGCAAATCTTTCAAGCCCTAGAAGACTAGGCACCATAAGCCCTGGTGCGCCAAGAAAATCCTTTTAACCCTAGGTTCATGTGTGAGTGACGATCCTTAGGTTCTCTCTAAACCCTAGTCAATAAGGTGTCTAGGTCCTAAGTCCAGAAGGTGTCTTAGGTTTTTTTTAAACCCTAGTCCATAAGGCGTCTAGGTCCTAAGTCTAGAAGGTGTGCTAGGTTTTCTCTAAACCCCAGTCCCTAAGGTATCTAAGTCATAAGTCTGGAAGGCATCTTAGGTTTCCTAAGCCCTAATGTGCTAGGCATTCTATCCCACAAGCCCTAGAAGACTAGGTACCCTATGCCCTGGTACCCCAGGCAAATCTTTCAAGCCCTAGACAAACTAGGCAAATCTTTCAAACCCTACACATCCTAGTGAAAGACTAGGAACCCTAGGCCCTAGTATGCTAGGCATCTGAATTTTTTAAGTCTTAACTCGACCTATTAATTCGTGGTCTTCTTCCCGATAAATTTAACTTTAAGTCGTAAATTGGCTTTTAGTTATTTTTATCCCATTTTCATTCCGAATTTTTAGGTCTTAACTCGACCTATTAATTCGTGATTATCTTTTCCGATAAATTTAGTTTTAAGCCACAACTTGGCTTTTAACTCGCGTCCCGTCTCGAAATTTTAGGTTTTAAACACGACCTATCAATTCACAGTTATTATTCCCAATAAGTTTAATTTTAAGTTGTAACTTGGCTTTTACTTATTCTTTTGTCACCTCGTCTTGAATTTTTAGGTCTTAACTCGACCTATTAATTTGATAACTAACTCGTCGATCCTCCTCACAACCCTAAACTGACTTTTTGGCCCTCCTCATGACCATAAACTGACACATCGGTCCGACTCATGACCCTAAACTGACTCGTCAGTCCTCTTTAAGACCCTAAACTGACTCATCGGTCCTCCTCATGACCCTAAATTGATTCGTCGGTCCTCCTCGTGACCATAAACTAACTCATTGGTCCTCTTCAAGTCGGTCATCCCCACGACCCTAAATTGACTCGTCGATCCTCCTCATGACCCTAAACTGACTCGTCGGTTCTCCTCGCGACCCTAAACTATCTCGTCGATCCTCCTCATGATCTTAAACTGACTCGCATTACATCACACTATACTTGTCATGCATCATATTTCTTATCATTTCATTCCTACATTTTACCCTAGGAACTACGTTTTGATCTGATCCCTAGCAAAGGGGTACGTAGGCAGCTCGATGAAAATTCGAGTATGACTAACTTCATATGCATGCTTGTGTGTTTGTAGCCTAAGATTAACGGCTAACTCAAATGGATGTTGTCTCTAGGTCTTTGATATAACTTGCTCCACGCATTGCTATGCAAGTTATATCAAAGAGGGGCAACTGTAGACACCCCAATTTGACCCCGCCTAATCTTAGGTTAATTCCATGATGGAAATTGGTGGAATAGTGCTTCAATTCGATCCTCGGGAAGTGATCTAAGCTCGGTATTTGAATCCCGAACCTTCAAACCAATGAAATGTTATCGAACCATCGAAACTTGTTGTCCAAGTAAGGCGACCGCCATGTTCATTGTGGCGGCCGCCAATAGAACCTTGTGGAAACCCTAACCAAAAGTGGCGATCGCCAACTTTGACATGGCAACCGCCAACTTGAAAAACTCTAACGTGTCCCAAAACATGGCAACATCTCATTGGTTAAAGAATTCTGTAAATACCATACCCCTGATGCGTTTTTCAGGACATAAAATTATAGAGGTTTTGAGGGAGAAGCTCTGTCGAGTCGTCGAGAAATTCTGAGTCCCGACGCCAAACCCCTGCTGAAATACCAAGACCCGAACCTCTAACACCTACATTGAAGCTTTGTTTGGATCACCACCCGATGATTAGACCACCAAGGCACATTCCCCGACTTGAGAATTTTCTAGCAATCTAGGTACCTCGTTTGGATCCCGGATCCCTCTAACTCTATTTTCTCTCTTTTGGAGTGATCGGGTTAAATTTATTTCCAATTTGTGTATTTCTTTCATTTGAATAGTTAACCTTACTTCTTACTTATTTTCCTTCATCTAATTTAATCTTTTTAATTAATTGCTTGGTTTACAATTTCGCACTAAACACATTATCTTTGTCTTTAATTAATTCATTAAATAAGTGGTAATATATTTTGACAATTACAATTTACAATGTTGTTAATTAATATTATCAATGCATTAACATTCATGTGAGTATAGTCGTTAATATTATATTCACATTTTTTATTAATTGCTTAGTTATTTATTTTTCATTTTCTTTGTTTCTTTTTATTTTCTTTTAGTGTTAGTTTAATTTCTTTTAATATTTTTTTTCCTTTCTTTCTATATTTTTAGCATTTATCTTCTTATAATAGTTAATTCAATGTAACTTTTTAATATTCTAGCATTTATTCTCATTTTTTCTTTTTAATTAGTTTAATTTCTTTTTACTAGCACTTTATTTCATTTCTATTTCTTTTCTTATAGCATTAATACTAATGTTACATTTTATTTTCTTTTAGCTAAATGTTCTTTTTCTAACTTTTATTTTTTATCTCTTTCTTTTATTCTAATATTAATGTAGTTTCTTTTGCTAATATTTTTTTTTTCTTTTTTTTTCTTTTATCGCTAGCTTTAAATTTTCTTATAATTTTCTATTTTCTTTTTCTTTTAGTATTAATTTAATTAGTGTTTCTTTTATCTTAATATTAGTATAAAGTGCCAATTTCTTCTTCTTTTTCTATAACTTTATTTTCTTTTCATAACATTCATTTTTCTTTCATGTTATTAAACCAAAAAAAAAAATCACAAAAAGTCTTTTAATGATTGAAATTCATTTGTTCATTTTATTTCTTTTATTTTATTTTTTTTTGCTTAGAATATAAAATATGAATAGTTAGATTTTCTTTTAATAGTGTAATAGCATCTTTCAACCCTCCTTTTATTTTACCTTTCTTTTATAAACCTTTATTTGTTTTCTTTTTTTCTAAATCTTTAAGTTCTCTTTTATGTTTAATTTCTTTGTTAGCAAATTTTTTTTTAATATAGGAATCCCACATGCTTTTATTTTAATTATGGTTTTAATAGTTTAAGAATACGCATGTTATATATGTTAGTTTAGTGTTATGCTTAGAATAGTTTAGTTTATTTTTGTAGCAAATTCATGTTTACGTAATTTTAACAATTTCTACCACGTTTAACTCTTTTATTCAAATCATGAAAATTTAGTTTATTTTCATGAAATTGCATGCCGGTGTGTTCCATGTATCCTTTAGTTAGAAATTACATGCCGTAGGACTTGGAATTTTCTTTTCTTATTTGCTTTGTTTGGTATTCTATATACATATGTTATGTATTTTTTATATTTGATTTTGGATGTTCTCTCTTTGCCTCTACTTTCTCTATTTGCATGCATTTGAGAAATTCTACTAAAGAACCAATGATGATTAGTAGATGCCAACCTTATAGTTCGGCGAGCGAGGTGCCCAACACCTTTCTCAATTCGTACCTTATCCCCGAACCCTCTTTCTATGGTTAACGTTTTAAATATCATTAAGCCATTTTTATTTTTCTTAACTTTTCTCAAAAACTAAGTGGCAACTTCATTTTCAACAAAAATAGATTTAAAAATTTTAATTTTCAAGGTGTTAAAATATTTTCTAAACATCTTTGAATCCCCATATTTTTGAACATTTTTCAAAACCCCTAAATCTCAACGCCACAGTGGGCAGCTAAAGCCACTCGATCGATCTCATCCTGGACTCCCATTGAGTTGAATAGCTTCTTGACTGCTCTCAACTATTCCTCTGCCTCTCTTGGCTCTACTCCCCCTCGAAATGTTGGGGCTCGCTGCCGTCCTAGTTTTGACAGAAACCAGGCTCGATCACGTACATGTGGGTGGTTGATGCTAGCGGCCAATTCCCGTAACACCTGAGCTAGCCCTGGTACCTCATCGTCTGTAGGCCCATTTTCTTGACAATGGTTAGGTTTTCTACCCACCATTCTAGAATTAAAAAAAAAAGGAGTGTTATGATTCTGGGAGTTATTCTAGTTCTTAATTATTTATTATGTTTCGGGGTTTTGTAGAGCTAGGTTGACGATTATAGAACTACTTATAAAGGTTTCGACATCAAAGATTTGCATTTTATTTCAACTCATAGTCAATACAAGTTTGTCAAAAGTTTACACAGTACACCTACAATCTTCAAGTTAAAGGGAAAAAGTACAAAGCTATCGTGTTAATATCTAAACGAAAAAATGTGGACAAAAGTGGTAGACAATTGATTTGCGTTCTCAGGTCGCCTCGGTGAAGTTGTAGCAGTGCCACTACTCGTCGACATGCCAGACGTTAGTTGGTCCCATCTGTACTCTATTGGTTATGGCAGTCAGAGTCTCTCGATATGTTCTGGGGTCGTCAAAGTTGAGGGCCGGGTCATGCGGGTCGATAATTTCACTCTCATCTGTTGGCCTCTGATGCTACATCCATCCTATAATGAACATGTCCCCTAGTCGCGTCTTGAATTCAGGAGGGAAGTCTAAGCGGTAGAGTTTTTGGCTACATTTCTTGATCACGCGTAAGGGTCCCATGTATCGCGAAAAAGCTTCTGGTTTCCTCCACATACACATGTGCTACAGACAGATTCTGGCATACACCCGATCCCCTGCATAGAAAACCTAGAACTTCGGCGGCTGTAGTAGATGGCTGTATCTATGGCCTCATCTTCATCGAACTCAGGCGGAGGTGCTTCAGGCTGATCGAATGGGAAATCAATCGCTACTTCTTCTTCTTCGTCATTGTCCTCATCATCAGCATCGAAATCTTCCTCGTTCGGTTCTTCATCTAGCTCCATCTCATGACCTTCATCTTCTGGATTGGCCTGCCATTCCTCTGGAAAACCCTACACTAAGGGGACAGTGTCAATAGATTCTTGTTCCTCCACGGGTATCTCCTTCGGGTCTTCTTCGGGATCTGAGTCTTCAGGTTTCGGTGCTGCCCATGGTTCCCCAATCGGCTCTGCGTCGAACGCCATCCTAAATAAGAAAAGATAGAGAAAACCCTAAGGTGAAGATTTTAAGTTGTTAAAATTATATGTGATAAATTATTAGTACATACATTCTATAGAGTTTTTACGCTACAGAACTCATAATATCCCATTTTTCAAGGCCTAAAGGTTCACTAAACCTAGGTTCTGATACCAATTGTGATGCCCCGTCCTCCGGGCACGTCGGAACATACGTAACTATAAATAAGCGAGATATTCTACCCGAGCCATTCATAATTACATATGAGAATTGCTACATCATTAACGGTTAAGAATTTGTTCAAAATACTTTATGATTATAGTCATATAGAAAATTCAACAAAAGATATAATATGTCCTGTGGAAGACTGAACAAAAGATCAAAAAACAAATATTCTGCGTCTTCAAGTGGGACTGTTGGGGTTGGCTAGCTCCTGCCACTCTCTCCCTTCCCCGAAATCTTCTTCTTCATCGAGCACGCCTTCCTCAAATGGTTCTTCTTCTTCACCTGTGGCACTAATGCCATAAGTCAGAGCCCAAAAAAAAATTTTCTAAACCGTCTAATAAACTCACAACAAAATATTTTACAATACATATCATATAATACCCAATACAAATTTAAGGACAAAAAAATAGACAATTTATTATTTTCAATAGGGTAAGAACTTATAAGAACAATCGTGCGAGTGCGTGATACAGATGAATGCAATACAGTAGCCCAACCCAACGTACATCCAGAACAATATCATGAATTTCACGCTGGGAATTACATAGTAGACTTGATAGAACATTGATCACTTAACCTATCCTCGCCTCGTTGCGAAAGGTAAACTCTCACTTTGGCTACATGCCTTAGCCATTTTACGTAATGGCAACGACGTGGGGGCGAGCCTTTATCTAATTTAATTCATCCTTCTTCGAGGCCAACCAATCCCACATTAAGGACCAGGATGCTCGTTAGGCGTCAACCCAAAATCTAATTAAAGCTAGTGCCGAACCCATGGTGCCTAATCCCCCTTTTTAAAATAAATAATCTCCCATTTTATTTTCAAATATAGCAACTAAGGACGCCCTAGATCTAAAGCCATAGAAAGAATAATTTTTATATAACCCAACCCACAATGATGGGAACGAAAGGAACTTCAATAACTCATGATGCAATGTAGGAATCCTCATGATGTGCAATATGCCTCTCATGTACAATTAATTATAGGATGGCATATAAACACGATATGACACATAATACAACTTGCTAAAGCATAAAGTACAAGCATGCGAAGCATGATCTATAATTTATGTGACATAGAATCGAACCATCGGCATGAGTTCATTTCATAAAAAATTATTATTTTCATACACCAATTATTCACAAAGTTCATATAAAGTCCATATATTCAAGTTTCACAAAGTAACACGCCATTCGTACACTTAGCCAATTTTAGGTAAATGTTTAATTGTTAGTTTTAAAGTTGCAACAGTATTTTGAAGTACCTAGACATGGATTTAATTTTTAAAATTTGAACACCAATTAGATAACAATATTTCTTACAACTTTTATGTTTAACACTAAGGTCAGATCTTAAGGAAAAGGGGTCATTTATTTTATTTAAGTGAAAACCGTTAAGCACTTTACAAAGGACAACACAAGATTTGGGCCTCTGTTGGCCACAATTTTGGGGCATCAATTCAAGGACTATGACTCTGATTTTTAGGTTGGTTTTTAGTACATGGTGTCCCCTATAAGTTTCATGTTTTGTGCTAGGAAAAATTGTTTGGAAAAAATTTGAGATTTTGGCCAATTTATAAAAAGGGTTTAGTCAGCCTAAAAAGGGTCTGTAGAATAGGTTTTCAATAGAGAATGCACAAAACCTTTGGGGTACCATCCAAGGGTATTTTGGGCAAATTTTTTCTTAGTATTTAGTTCAATATGTTATCTATAGTTTTCATATTTGCCACTTTTGGATTTGAAAATTCAAAACTTAGGGTTTTGATCTCACAAAAATGTGTTATAGAGAGCTCTGTCAGTCACTAGATCTCAACAGTGACTTTGGAAAGTATTTTGACCTATCAGGACTTCATAGTTTTAGCTTCTTTTTAGTGGCAGTAAAATAAACATGTCTTCTACAAGTTTTATGTTTTGACCTAAGCTCGGTTCTCACTTTTACTTGGGGTTTTTAGGTCTGAAAGTCAGAGTGGTCAAAATCTAACACTCTTAGGAAAAAATGCTATATCTGGAGTTCTACCCAACGAAATCACTTCAAACAAATTTTTTATGAAAGAGAACTTAACAATCTAGGTCTGGACATAAAATTCATTTTAAGATCAGTTTTCTATAATTATTTATGATGTTTTAAAGTTGGTGGCAAAATGTTTGCATGTCCAGAAAATCAGGTAATTTAGGATTTTGATGACTTAGCTCATGTTATGGTAATTTTTGACGTATTTTCTTTGCATGCATGTCATAAACTCTTATACACTAAAACTCCAGAACATATTTAAGTCATAAAACTCAAAAACATTCACATGCGAACACATGCAAAGCTCAATCTTACACTAACAGTCCACTATTCACACCTATGACGCCTTTTTGAATTAACCTTTGTTTATTATCTTTAAGGTTGACTATAGAAATGGACTGAGGGCTATCTTATAGGAAATATCATAAGGTTTTAGGGGATTTGCTTACCTTATTTGATGCTCAAAAGATTATAGAAAGAATAGACTTAGCTTCAATGCTCACACCTTGAACCTTACTTCCTTCTTCTTACTTCCTTCCTTCTTTCTTCTTCTCTCTTTCTTTTTTGAAAACACTTAGAAAATTTTTGTAGTCTTTCTCTCACCCTCTCTCAGCCAAATTGCATGGAGGAGAATGGGTGTTTGATATATTTTTATACAAAAATTATAATGTAGGAATAATTATTACACATAATTTCAAATTTAAAATTTTCTCTGTTCCTATTGGTTGCATGGGGTGGTGCGGTCTTTTTAAGACTTACAAATTTGATTTTTGGCAGCTTGAGAATTTTGGTAAGGGCAGGTTTGGAGCAGAAAAAAATGATTTTGTATTAAATTGGGGATTAAATTGAGTTTTGTTACCATTTTATGAAAGAAAATGTATAAAATATTAATTTTATGTATCTTTTTGGTATCTAAATTTACTAAAACCTATTATATTAATATGTTTACAGTTAATTTAGTCTTCTCGTAATTTATCACAATTTTTTATAGTAATTAATTTAATATGTGTAGATTTTTAATCTAAATTAAGCTAGTTTGACTAGAATTAGATTTTTGACTTATTTATTGTGTAGAGATTTTAAATAATTATTTATTTACTTTTTTTAACCTATATTATTATATTATTATGTATATTACTTATATAAAATATATTATGTCAAAATAATACTTAATTTATACATATTGTTTCTCATTTTTAAGCTTAAAACGGAAAAAAGTAGCTTTTTGGGCACATTTTCCTAGGTGGCCGGCCATGCAAAGATAATTTGGTTATTTTTGTTATTATTTTGTCATTTATTAATTAATTGTATATAAATATCTGATTTTGGACATCCACATGTCAAATTTTGAATTTTTTAAACTTTTTGCTGTACTAGAGGCAAAATGGTCATCTTACTCTAATTATGAGAATTTTTTATTTTTAATTTTATATTTTATGTTATTTACTTAATTTAAGTTGTCCCGAGACTTATCTGAGTATTAGAATTTTACCTCTGAGTATTTGGTCTTTTGTAGGGTTTTCGGGTCAAATATAGGGTTTTGGTTAATTAGGGTTTTACTTGTTCAAGTAGCGACATAAGTTCTCATTGTCTATCCATCGCTAATACTAGGGTTTGAGCATGGTTGTTACACTTTCAGCTGCGGCATCATTATACCCTTTGTTTCTGTCTCCTTGCCCAGTATCTTCTTGTTTCTTCTGACGAACGAGTTAGTTGTGCACTGGTTGATATCGCAGGTCAGATGTGGATGGAGAAGGACTTTGTACCACTTGTCTTAGCCGAGACACTACTAAGCCTAAATGCTGCTCATCGTGGTGAGACCACTACTTTTGTCGGCAGCCCCTTGCTTCTTTAGGTAAGCTCAAACCTTTCTCTTCATCAGACTTTTTCATATTGCAAGACTTTTCTCTTACTGTTCTAACTTTTGCTGCAGATCTGGCTGATGGAGAAGGTAAATCTTGTGCAGAAACCATCTACTGATAGGCACAATGTTGCAACTTTCATCCACCACCCCTACTATCAGATATGCAACACTGCGGCGGCTTGGTAACAGTACCTCTCTTCTCTGATTGGCCCAGATATCACTTAACAGTGGTCCTAGTGGCGGATCCCCACCATGACTCTAACTGCCATGGATCACCTTGGTGTTTTGCTGATTGGTCTACATCAGACTACGTTTTACTATTCTCATCGGATCATGCGGCAGTTCGATCGTAGTCATGTCATCTTTCATAGTATCCGAGGCTGTTTCTTTTTGTGAGACCCTAACCCGTTTTCATTTTTCGGCATTTTCGGACGCATGCTATGTGTTTTCTTTTGAGCATATTTTTACTGCTTTTGATGCATGATAGGTCTAAGATATGCATGCGGGGTAGGTTCCTGGGGCCGTAGGCTGTTATGGCGCGATTCTCAATAATTTTCAAAAAAATATATTTTGGAGACGTATAAATATCTGGAGTTAGATATTTTCATAAAGATATTTTTTCAAACTTCTCCCGTAAGTTTTTCATTTTCTCTCTGGCTTCTCTCTAAGTTCTCGAGGGCCCAGGATTCGATTTTCAACGATCCAACAACGGATCCTTACTTTTGGCATCGAGGGCTACACAACCATCCGATCAGATTTTAATTCTGGCAAAGCTCGATTGTGCACGTGGTTTAAGGCATTGAGTTTTGAACTCACCGAGGTAGGATTCTAGACCCTACTACTGTATAAGGGTGCTATGGGTAAACGTGGGTGTTTTTACCGGTTACATCTTTATAGATCTGATTTTCTATCAAAGTTGGTTTTTGGATTAAAATTGGGTTTTTGTTGGTTTCGGTGGATGGAATCGCGTGTTAGGTGTTTCTGTGGTAGCCTTGGTGTTTGGTATAGGCGTGTGTATGTTTGAGGATGTTAAAAGGGAGTTTCGACGTTCGATTGGAGGTTTAGAGGTTGAAACCATAGCTCAGAATCAGTTTCTGGGTGGTTCTATCGATTGAACTCATAGGTTCAGTCGACTGGATTGGTGTTCTTGAGGTTTAGTCGACTAGACCTCGAGGGTCAGTCGACTAAACAGTGCTTCTAGGCGTTTTGGCCATTACCAGTGGATTTTTCAGTCGACCGGGGGTTGGGTCCAGTCAACTAAATTCTAGGCTATTTGTTGGTGGGTTTGGGTTGGTTCCTTGGTTTTCGATTGGTGTCCCATGGTATTCAATTGATTAATTTATGGGAATTACTTGATTTAAATACCTGTGGATTCCTTTTGGGGTTCAGTCGGTCGTGTGGTGGTTTTGGGAGTTCGAGTTGTAATCCCAGGTGTTTGTTTTGATGCTATCCTTGGGTTGACATGCATAGATGGATTTTGAGTCTTGTGGCACGATTACGTGCGTGATGGTTATGCACAAGAGGTGTGGGCTTTCGGTGAGAACCACGGTTGTGGGTTTGGTGTTGGTCTTTGGTTAGGTCGAGTTTTATCGGTCTGTTGATTGAGTTGGCGTGTGTGGGCATCGTGGGTCCATGTGTATAGATGTTGGGTTACGTGACAAGTGGCATCGTGGTGTGAGGTTATATGTGGCTATGTACTTTTATAACTGCTTGTACATTTATAATTGTTTATTTATGTACGAAATGCACAAGTGGATTATGTGGTTATGATATCAATCGTTATGTGTAATGTGGTTTATGCTTTAAAACCTAGGGTTTTATAGGCATGTGATGTGGTTTGTGGAACGTCGTGTAGATACATGGTTATATGCTTCAAATCATGTTTTACTTTTGCATATGTGTATGATATGGTTTAGATGAATTTGTGATCCAGTTGATGTAAATCCTGGTTGATGATACATGTGTGCGTGTGTGGATGTATGAGGTAGGCTGTGAGAGCCGGTGGATGAGGTAGGCTACGAAAGCCGGTGGTTGACATAGGCTGGGAAAGCCGATGGTTGACATAGGCTGCCGGAGCTGGTATGTGCGCTCTATCGGCTGAAATGAGGTCCTGACGAGGCACACGTGTGTATGTGGTATCCAAAGGCTGAAATGAGGTCCTGAGGAGGCATGTGTTGCATGGATAGCATGTATTGCATATTGGGACAGATAGACCAATTTTCTTAAAATTATTTTATCAGCTTACGGTAGTCGAAACACTGTATTAACGGCCTGCGAGAGTCATAATACTAGATTTGTTTTTAAAACTCTGATGCGTAAAACAAAATGTGATTTGTATCCTCGCTTTCCCTTGCATGTGAATATAATTTTCTGGCTCTGGTGAGTCGTGATCTAAAACTGTTTTCAAATCATTATAATGGCTTGAAAGAGAGTCAAAAACTGCACTTCTTTTATCGAGCATGTTTAGCTTATACTGTATGTGTTGTTTAGAATCTGCTGAGGTTTGGCTCACGATGTGGGATTTACTTTCCTTCAGGCACCGGTTATGGAGGTTGATCAGGAGGTGCGGGAGTGACGGAAGAGCTGTAGTCTTCCCCTTTTATTATTTTGTTACATGTATGCTTATAATATATTTTCGAGTGTTAAAGTCGCGTAATGTTGCCGTTTGGCGTTTATATACAATGCATATGTGGTTTATTTTGATAGTGTATTCCCAGGTTGGGTATCTTATGTGGTTGTTTATGGTTGTTTCACGTGGCCCGGAGTTTGGAGCATGACAAATTGGTATCAGAGCTCTGGGTTTGAATACCTATGAGTCATGGGAAGGGGGTGTATTCCGTATGAGGTTGATTACATGTGCTTGGTTGCATGTGTTTACACGTTTTGATTACATGATCGTGTCAACATGTTAGTTATGTGGACAATCTGTATATGTGAGCATGGGGGTTGAATCTTAGGAGTGATAGTCTTGCCTTGAGGCATTTGGATTAACAAACTTGGGAGCCAAGTTTGAAACGCGTTTAGTTGACGTAATTTCTAGCAGGAAATCTGAGTAGGTTATCCAGATTGACGTGTCATTCTTGTTGGTTCTCCTCGGTATATGTGGAGTTGTTTAGCGTGAACCTATGTGGCTATGTGATAACATGCTAAGTGTTTAGCATTTATGCTCATGCCATGTAATGCATCTTATATGTTGTTCTGCTTTCATATAGACGTGATGTCGGCGAGGAGAGGGCGAGACCGTGGTCGTGGCCGTGGTCGTGCTGATCAAGGGGGTGTTCCTATCCTGATGTTGGGGATGCTAATGCTCCCCAAGGACCGATGGACGTAACGGAGCTGTTGCGTGTGCTGGTTGGTTTTATCCAGCAGCTCGTTACTAGGGGTGAGCCTGTTAATGAGAGGGAGATGGTGCCTGAGGCGAGGGTCACAGCTGCGATGCGGGAGTTCTGGCGTATGGATTCGCCTACTTTTGCAGGAGATCCTGATCCTCTTATGGCGACGGAGTGGTTAGAGCTGACGACTCAGATTTTGGACACATTACAGATTGTGCAAGATGAGATACGAGTTCCTTTGCCACCTTTCAGCTGAAGGGTGCTGCTCATGCATGGTGTAGATATGCCAGGGGCCTAGTGGGGGCCACATGATGGGATATCGTGTGTTTAGACAGTTGGTGGAGGCAGCAGCGAGGGTTGAGAAAGCTTTAGCTGGGACTCGAGCTTCGAGGGAGATTAGGATCTCACTGGGTGGGGCAGAGGCGCAGACAGGTGGACGCTCTAGCAAGAGGCAGTGGTCCTCTGGTTCTAGCTTCAACCCATCTGGACCACAGCAGTTTTTAGCACTATCACCATCTATGGCTTCGTTTGGGAGGCCAGAGCAGAGGAAGTTAACCTATTTTCGATGCAGGAAACCTGGACAACGTGCGGCGGATTACTTATAGCCGAGGCAATCCCAGAGTTTGGCCTTAGTGTAGGAGCAGGGGAGGGAGCCGCCAATTTTCTATAGGTGTGGACAGTTCGAACATATTCATAGGAATTGTCCTCAGGGAGGCAGTCTGCCGAGTGGAGAGGAAACACCAGTGGGTTCGTATGTACTAGGTTCAGCTGCGTACCGATAGTGGCCTTCTGCAGTCCAATTTTTCCGAACGATAGACAGGGGAACTTTAGTTCAGTCGGGGCGACAACCCACAATGCCAAGTACTGGTGGTCAAGACATAGTGGGGTTGCCCCGAGTGTATTCTCTTACAGCTCACAGTTCATCAAGAGCACCAGTCGTGCCAGAGGATGCTGATATGCCTTCAGCGAGCAGAGGTACTTTTTGGGTTTGAAGGCTTTGGGCCAGTTTCATATCGTATCTGTTTGGGAGTCAGTGACGGATTTCGTTGGCGGTGTGTTGTGTTGAGAAGGTGGTTGGTGAGGTTGTGAGGACAGGAGTGTTGTAGACCCCGTGTCTTGAGATAGTTGTCCATTGTCTAGGATGCCAGACCTTGTTTGACTATATCCTATGAATGTTTTGGCTGACCATCTCGTGTGCCTGTGTCAGTTGCAATCGACGATTTGTTGTTTTGACCTTGAGTTGAATTTCGGGGGAAAAATTCATTTGAGGGTGGTAGAGTTGTGTGACCCAAACCCGTTTTCCTTTTTCTGTATTTTTGGACGCACGCTATGTGTTTTCTTTCGAGTATATTTTTACTGCTTTTGATGCATAATCGGGCTTAGACATGCATGCGAGGTAGGTTCCCGAGGCCCTGGGCTATTGTGGCACGATTCTCGAAAATTTTCAGAAAAAGATATTTTTGAGACCTATAAATATCTGGAGTTAGATATTTTCATAAAGATATTTTTCAAAACATGTTCAGTAAGTTTTTCGTTTTCTCTCTGCCTTCTCTCTAAGTTCTCAGGGGCCCGGGGCTCGGTTTTCAACAATCCAATAGCGGATCCTTGCTTTTGGCATCGAGGGCTACGCAACTATCCGGTTAAATTTCAATTCTGGCAGAACTCAGTTATGCACGTGGTCCAAGGTGTTGAGTTTTGAACTCACTGAGGTAGAATTCTAGACCCTACTACTGTATAAGGGTGCTATGGGTCAACGTGGGTGTTTTTACCGATTAGATCTTTGTAGATCTGATTTTATATCAAAGTTGGTTTTTGGGTTAAAATTGGGTTTTGGGTTTTTGTTGGTTGTGGTGGATGGAATCGGGTGCTTGGCATTTCTGTGATGGCCTCGGTGTTAGGTATAGGCGTGTGTATGTTTGAGGATGTTAAAAGAGAGTTTTGAGGCTTCGATTGGAGGTTTGGAGGTTGAAACCGTAGCTCAGAATCAGTTTCTAGGTGGGTTCAGTCCACTGAACTCATAGGTTTAGTCGACTGGATTGGTGTTCTTGAGGTTCAGTTCACTGGACCTCGAGGGTCAGTCGACTGGACAGTGCTTATGGGCATTTTGGCCGTTTCTAGTGGGTTTTTTAGTCGACTGTGGGTTGGGTCCAGACGACTGAATTCTAGGCTATTTGTTGGTGGTTTTGGGTTGGTTCATTTGTTTTCTATTGGTGTCCTATGGTACTCAATTGATTAATTTATGGGAATTACTTGATTTAAATACCTGTGGATTCCCTTTGGGGTTCGGTCGGTCGTGTGGTGGTTTTGGGGGTTTGTGTTGTCATCCCGGGTGTTTATTTTGATGCCGTCCTTGGGTTGACGTGCATAGGTGGGTTTTGAGTGTTGTGGCACGGTTACGTGCATGATGGTTTTGCACGGGAGGTGTGAGGTTTTGGTGACAACCACGGTTTTGGGTTTGGTGTTGGCCTTTGGTTAGGTCAAGTTATGTCGATCTGTTGATCATGTTGGCGCGTATGGGCGTCGTGGGTCCATGTGTATGGATGTTGGGTTACGTGACGGGTGGCATCGTAGTGTGAGGTTATATGTGGCTATGTGCTTTTATAACTGCTTATACATTTATAACTGTTTATTTATGTACGAAATGCACAAGTTGATTACGTGGTTGTGATATCAATCGTTATGTGTAATGTGGTTTATACTTTAAAACCTAAGATTTTATAGGCATGTGACGTGGTTTGTGGAACGTCGTGTTGATACATGGTTATATGCTTTAAATTCTATTTTAGGTTAGCATATGTGATGATATGGTTTAGATGAATTTGTGATCCAGTTGATGTAAATCCTGGTTGATGATACATGTGAGCGTGTGTAGATGTATGAAGTAGGCTGTGAGAGTCGGTGATTGAGGGAGTCTATGAGAGTCGGTGGATGAGGTAGGCTACAAAATCTAGTGATTGACATAGGTTGGGAAAGCCGGTGTTGAGGTAGGCTGCGGGAGCCGGTATGTGCGCTCTGTCGGCTGAAACGAGGTCCTGACGAGGCACTTGTGTGTATGTGGTATCCAAAGGCTAAAATGAGGTCCTGATGTGGCATGTGTTGCATGGATAGCATGTATTGCATATTAGGACAGATAGACCAATTTTCTTAAAACTGTTTTATCGGCCTGCAGGAGTCGACACACTATATTAACGGCCTGCGGGAGTCGTAATACTAGATTTATTTTTAAAACTCTGATGAGTAAAACAAAATGTGGTTTGTATCCTCACTTTCCCTTGCATATGAAAATGGTTTTCTGGCTCTGGTGAGTCGTGATCTAAAACTATTTTCAAATCATTTTAATGGCTTGAAAGATTATCAAAAATTGCACTTTTTTTATCGAGCATGTTTAGCTTATACTGTATGTGTTGTTTAGAATCTGCTGAGCTTTGGCTCACGGTGTGGGATTTGCTTTTCTTCAGGTACTGGTCACGGAGGTTGATTAGGAGGTGCGGGAGTGGTGAAAGAGCTGTAGTCTTCCCCTTTTATTATTTTGTTACATGTATGCTTATAACTTATTTTCGGGCGCTGAAGCCGTGTAATGTTGTTGTTTGGCGTTTATAAACAATGCATATGTGGTTTATTTTGATAGTGTATTCTCGGGTTTGGTATCTTCTATGCTTGTTTATGGTTGTTTCACGTGGCCCAGAGTTTGGGGCGTGACAAATTGGGATCAGAACTCTGGGTTCGAATACCTATGAGTCGTGGGAATGGGGTGTATTCCATGTGAGGTTGATTGCGTGTGCTTGATTGAATGTGTTTACGCATTTTGATAAACACTTAGTAATGTGGATAATGTGTATATGTGAGCATGGGGGTTGAATCTTAGGAGTGATAATCTTGTCTTTAGGTGTTTGGATTAACAAACTAGGGAGCCAAGTTTAAAACGCATTTAACTGACGTGATTTCTAGCAGGGAATCTGAGTAGGTTATCCAGATTGACGTGTCATTCTTGTTGGTTCTTCTCGGTATATGTGGAGTTGTTTAGCATGAACCTATGTGGCTATGTGATAACATGCTAAGTGTTTAGCGTTTATGTTGATGCCATGTAATGCATCTTATATGTTGTTCTGCTTTCATATAGACGTGATATCGACGAGGAGAGGGCAAGGCCGTGGTCGTGCTGGCTAAGAGGGTGTTCCTATCCCTAATGTTGGGGATGCTAATGCTCCCCAGGGACCGATGGACGCAACGGAGCTGTTGCGTGTGCTCGTTGGTTCTATCCAACAGCTGGTTGCTAGGGGTGAGCCTGTTAGGGAGAGGGAGGCGGTGTCTGAGGCGAGGGTTACAGCTGCGATACAGGAATCCCAGCGTATGGATCTATCTACTTTTGTAGGAGATCCTGATCCTCTTATGGCGACGGAGTGGTTAGAGCTGACAACTCGGATTTTGGATACATTACAGATTGTGGAGGATGAGATACGAGTTTTCTTTTCCACCTTTCAGCTGAGGTGTGCTACTCATGCATGGTGGAGATATTCTAGGGACACAGTGGGGGCCACATGAACAGCTTTTACAGGAGTGTTTCTGGAGAGATATTTCCCAGCTTCGAGGAGGGGCTTATGTAGGGAGGAGTTCTATTCTCTTACCCAGGGGACCATGGACATCATGCAGTACGAGGCCAGGTTTATGAGCTTATCTCGGTTTGCATCGGAGGTGGAGTGCACATATGAGTTGCTTTTAATAAGGGTTGGGCGGGTTCTGAGGCCGGCGATCAAGGAGCGAGTAGCTATGATGGGATATCGTGTGTTCAGACAGTTGGTGGAGGCAGCAGCGAGGGTTGAGAAATCTTTAGCTAAGACTCGAGCTTCAAGGGAGACTAGGACCTCACAGGGTGGGGCAGAGGCGCAGACAAGTGGACGCTCCAGCAAGAGGCAGAGGTCCTCTGGTTCTAGCTTATACCCATTAGGACCACAGCAATTTTTAGTACCATCACCATCTGTGGCTTCGTCTGGGAGGCCAGAGCAATAGGAGTTGACTTGTTTTCGATCCAAGCAACCTAGACATCGTGCGATGGATTGCTTACAGCTGAGGACATCCCAAGTTTGGCACCAGTGCAACTGCAGGGGAGGGAGCCGCCAGTTTGCAATGGGTATGAACAGTCTGGACATATTCATAGGAATTATCCTCATGGAGGCAGTGCACCGAGTGGAGAGGACACACCAGTGGGTTCGTATGTACCAAGTTCAGCTGCGTACCGGTAGTAGCCTTCTACAGTCCAAGTTTCTTGAATGACAGACAGGGGAACTTCAGTTCAGTCGGTGCGGCAGGCGACTGTGCCGAGTACTGGTGGTCGGGACAAAGTGGGGTTGCCCCGAGTGTATTCTCTTGCAGCTCGCGGTTCATCTAGAGCACCAGTCGTGCCGGAGGATGCTGATATGCCTTCAGCGAGAAGATATACTTTTTGGGTTTGCAGGCTTTGGGCCAGTTTCATATCGCATCTGTTTGGGAGTCAGTGACGGATTTCGTTGGCGGTGTGCTGTGTTGAGGCGGTGGTTGGTGAGGTTGAGGTCGGGAGTGTTGTAGATCTCGTGTCTTGAGATATTGGCCATTGTCTAGGATTCCTAACCTTGTTTGACTATATCCTAGGAACGGTTTGGCTAACCATCTCGTGTGCCTGTGTCGGTTGCAATCGACGATTTGTTGTTTTGACCTTGAGTTGAATTTTGGGGGTAAAATTCCTTTAAGGGGGGTAGAGTTGTGAGACCCTGACGCGTTTTCTTTTTTCAGTGTTTTCGGACGCACGCTACGTGTTTTCTTTCGAGCATGTTTTTACTGCTTTTGATGCATAATCGGGCTTAGATATGCACGCGAGGTAGGTTCTCAGAGCCATAGGTTTTTGTTGCGCGATTCTCAAAAATTTTTAGAAAAAGATATTTTGGAGACCTATAAATATCTGGAGTTAGATATTTTCATAAAGATATTTTCCAAAATATCTTCAGTAAGTTTCTCATTTTCTCTCTGTCCTCTCTCTAAGTTCTCGGGGGCCCGGGGCTCAATTTTCAACAATCCAACAGCGGATCCTTACTTTTGGCATCGAGGACTATGCAACCATCCGGTCAGATTTCAATTCTGATGAAGCTCAATTATGCATGTGGTTCGAGGCATTGAGTTTTGAACTCACCGAGGTAGGATTCTATACCCTACTACTGTATAAGGGTGCTATGGGTAAACGTGGGTGTTTTTACCGGTTAGATCTCTGTAGATCTGATTTTATATCAAAGTTGGTTTTGGGGTTAAAATTGGGTTTTTGTTGGTTGTGGTGGATGGAATCGGGTGCTTGGCATTTCTGTGATGGCCTTGGTGTTAGGTATAGGCGTGTGTATGTTTGAGGGTGTTAAAAGGAGTTTCAAGGCTTCGATTGGAGGTTTGGAGGTTGAAACCGTAGCTCAGAATTAGTTTTTGGGTGAGTTCAGTCGACTGAACTCATAGGTTCTGTCGACTGGACCTCGAAGGTCAGTCGACTGGACAGTGCTTCTGGGCGTTTTGGCCATTTTTAGTTGGTTTTTCAGTTGACTGGGGGTTGGGTCCAGTTGACTGAATTTTGGGCTGTTTGTTGCTAGTTTTGGGTTGGTTCCTTGGTTTTCGATTGTTGTCCTATGGTATTCAATTGATTCATTTATGGGAATTACTTGATTGAAATACCTGTGGATTCCTTTTGGGGTTCGATCGATCATGTGGTGGTTTTGGGGGTACGTGTTGTAATCCCGGGTGTTTGTTTTGATGTCGTCCTTGGGTTAACGTGCATAGGTGGGTTTTGAGTGTTGTGGCACGGTTACGTGCGTGATGGTTATGCATGGGAGGTGTGGGGTTGTGGTGAGAACCACGGTTGTGGGTTTGGTGTTGGCGCCTTTGGTTAGGTCGAGTTATGTCGGTCTGTTGATCTTGTTGGCGCGTTTGGGCGTCGTGGGTCCATGTGTATGGATGTTGGGTAACATGACGGGTGGCGTCGTGGTGTGAGGTTATATGTGGCTATGTGCTATTTTAACTGTTTGTACATTTTAAACTATTTATTTAAGTACGAAATGCACAAGTGGATTACGTTGTTGTGATATCAATCGTTATGTGTAATGTGGTTTATGCTTTAAAACCTAGGGCTTTATAGGCATGTGACGTGGTTTGTGGAATGTCGTGTTGATATATAATTATATGCTTTAAATCCTATTTTAGGTTTGCATATCTGTACGATATGGTTTAGATGAATTTGTGATCCAATTGATGTAAATCCTGGTTGATGTTGCGTGTGTGCGTGTATGGATGTATAAGGTAGGCTGTGAGAGCCAGTTCAGTCGGTGCGACAGCCGACAGTGTCGAGTACTGGTGGTCAGGACAGAGTGGGGTTTCCCCGAGTGTAGTCTCTTGCAACTCGCGGTTTATCTAGAGCACCAGTCGTGTCGGTGGATGCTGATATGCCTTCAGCGAGCAGAGGTACTTTTGGGTTTGCAGGCTTTGGGCCAGTTTCATATTGTATCTGTTTGGGAGTCAGTAACGGATTCCGTTGGCGGTGTGTTGTGTTGAGGCAGTGGTTAGTGAGGTTGTGAGGTCGGGAATGTTGTAGATCCCGTGTCTTGAGATAGTTGGCCATTGTCTAGGATGCCTGACCTTGTTTGACTATTTTTGAGAAATGGTTTGGCTGACCATCTCGTGTGCCTTTGTCGGTTGCGATCTACGATTTTGTTGTTTTGACCTTGTGTTGAATTTCGAGGGCAAAATTCCTTTGAGGGGGAAGAGTTGTGAGATCCTGACCCATTTTCTTTTTTCGGTGTTTTCGGGCTCGCGCTATGTGTTTTCTTTCGATCATGTTTTTACTGCTTTTGATACATAATCGGGCTTAGATATGCACACGGGGTAGGTTCCCGGGGTCGCTGGCTGCTGTGACGCGATTCTCAAAAAATTTCAAAAAAAGATATTTTGGAGACCTATAAATATATGGAGTTAGATATTTTCATAAAGATATTTTCCAAAACATCTTCAGTAAGTTTCTCGTTTTCTCTCTGCCTTTTCTCTAAGTACTCGGGGGCCCAGGGCTCGATTTTTAACAATCCAACATCGGATCCTTGCTTTTGGCATCGAGGGCTACGCAACCATCCGGTCAGATTTTAATTCTGGCAAAGCTCAATTGTGCACGTGGTTCGAGGTATTGAGTTTTGAACTCACCGAGGTAGGATTCTAGACTCTACTGCTGTATAAGGGTGCTATGGATAAATGTGGGTGTTTTTATCGAATAGATCTCTGTAGATCTGATTTTATATCAAAGTTGGTTTTGGGTTAAAATTGGGTTTTTGTTGGTTCTGGTGGATGGAATCGGGTGCCGGGTGTTTCTGTGGTGGCCTTGGTGTTAGGTATAGGCGTGTGTATGTTTGAGGATGTTAAAAGGGAGTTTCAAGGCTTCGATTTGAGGTTTTGTGGTTGAAATCGAAGCTCAGAATCAATTTCTGGGTGGGTTTAGTCGACTGAACTCATAGGTTCAGTCGACTGGATTGGTGTTCTTGAGGTTCAGTCGACTGGACCTCGAGGGTCAGTCAACTAGACAGTGCTTCTGGGCGTTTTGGCCGTTTCTAGTGGGTTTTTCAGTCAACTGGGGATTGGGTCCAGTCGACTAAATTCTGGGCTATTTGTTGGTGGTTTTGGGTTGGTTCGTTTGTTTTTTATTGGTGTCCTATGGTATTCAATTGATTAATTTATGGGAATTACTTGATTTAAATACTTGTGGATTTCTTTTGGGGTTCGGTCGGTCGTGTGGTGGTTTTGGGGGTTCGTGTTATAATCCCAAGTGTTTGTTTTGATGCCGTCCTTGAGTTGACGTGCATAGGTGGGTTTTGGGTGTTGTGGCACGGTTACGTGCGTGATGGTTATGCATGGGAAGTGTGGGATTTTGGTGATAACCACGATTGTGGGTTTAGTGTTGGCCTTTGGTTAGGTCGAGTTATGTCGGTCTGTTGAACGTGTTGGCGCGTGTGGGCGTCGTGGGTCCATGTGTACAGATGTTGGGTTACGTGACGGGTGGCATCGTGGTGTGAGGTTATATGTGGCTATGTGCTTTTATAACTTCTTGTACATTTATAATTGTTTATTTGTGTACGAAATGCACAAGTGGATTACGTGGTTGTGATATGAATCATTATGTGTAATGTGGTTTATGCTTTAAAACCTAGAGTTTTATAGGCATGTGACGTGGTTTGTGGAACGTCGTGTTGATACATGGTTATATGGTTTAAATCGTGTTTTAGGTTTGCATATGTGTATGATATGGTTTTGATGAATTTGTGATCCAGTTGATGAAAATCCTGGTTGAAGATGCATATGTGCGTGTGTGGATGTATGAGGTAGGCTGTGAGAGCCGGTGTTTGAGGTAGGTTGTGAGAGCCGGTGATTAAGGTAGGCTGTGAGAACTGGTGGATGAGGTTGGCTCCAAAAGCCAGTGGTGGACATAAGCTGGGAAAGCCGGTGTTGAGGTAGGGTGTGGGGGCCGGTATGTGCACTTTGTTGGCTGAAACGAGGTCCTGACGAGGCCCTTGTATGTATGTGGTATCCAAAGGCTGAAATGAGGTCCGGAGGAGGCATGCGTTGCATGGATTTCATGTATTGCTTATTGGGACGGATAGACCAATTTTCTTAAAACTGTTTTATCGGCCTGCGGGAGTCGAAACAATGTATTAACGGCCTGCGGGAGTCATAATACTAGATGTGTTTTTAAAACTCTGATGAGTAAAACAAAACGTGGTTTGTATCCTCGCTTTCCCTTGCATGCGAAAATGGTTTTCTGGCTCTGGTGAGTCGTGATCTAAAACAATTTTCAAATCATTTTAATGGCTTGAAAGAGAGTCGAAAAATGCTATTCTTTTATCGAGCATGTTTAGCTTATACTGTATGTGTTGTTTAGAATCTGCTAAGCTTTGGCTCACGATGTGTGATTTGCTTTTCTTCAGGTACCGGTCACGGAGGTTGATAAAGAGGTGCTGGAGTGGCGGAAGAGCCGTAGTCTTCCCCTTTTATTATTTTGTTACATATATGCGTATAACATGTTTTTGGGCGTTGAAGCCGTGTAATGTTGCCGTTTGGCGTTTCTCTACAATGCATGTGTGCTTTACTTTGATAGTGTATTCCCGGGTTGGGTATCTTATGTGGTTCTTTACGGTTGTTTCACGTGGCCCAGAGTTTAGGGTGTGACAAATTGGTATCAGAGCTCTAGATTCGAATACCTATGAGTCGTGGGAAGGGGGTGTCTTCCGTGTGAGGTTGATTGCGTGTGCTTGATTGCATGTTTTTACGCGTTTTGATAACATTAACGTGTCAACATGTTAGTAATGTGGACAATGTGTATATGTGAGCATGGGGGTTGAATCGTATGAGTGATAGTCTTGCCTTTACGCGTTTGGATTAACAAACTTGGGAGCCAAGTTTGAAACGCGTTTAGCTGACGTGATTTCTAGCAGGGAATCTGAGTAGGTTTTCCAGATTGACGTGTCATTCTTGTTGGTTCTCCTCGGTATGTGTGGAGTTGTTTAGTATGAACCTATGTGGCTATGTGATTACATGCTAAGTGTTTAGCGTTTATGTTGATGCCATGTAGTGCATCTTATATGTTGTTCTTCTTTCGTATAGACGTGATGTCGGCGAGGAGAGGGAGATGCAGTGGTCGTGCTGGCCAAGGGGGTGTTTCTATCCCTAATGTTGGGGATGCTAATGCTCCCCAGGGACCGATGGATGCAACAGAGCTGTTACATGTGCTGGTTGGTTCTATCCAGCAACTGGTTGCTAGGGGTGAGCCTGTTAGGGAGACGGAGGCGGTGCCTGATGCGAGGATTACAGCTACGATGCGGGAGTTCTGCCGTATGGATCTGCCTACTTTTGTAGGAGATCCTGATCCTCTTATAGCGATGGAGTGGTTAGAGCTGACGACTCAGATTTTGGACACATTGCAGATTGTGGAGGATGAGATACGAGTTTCCTTTGCCACCTTTCAGCTGAGGGGTGCTGCTCATGCATGGTGGAGATATGCCAGGGACACAGTGGGGGCCACGTGGACAGCTTTTATAGGAGTGTTTCTGGAGAGATATTTCCCATCTTCGAGGAGGGACTTATATAGGGAGGAGTTCTATTCTCTTACCCAGGGGACTATGGACATCATGTAGTACGAGGCAAGGTCCCTTTTATTTTCAAAACCTTGTAACTCTAAGTAATATAAACTCCTGCTTTATGTTAAGAAGGTTCAAAATTATCTAAAGCTTTTCAGTTCAATTAAATGACTTTATTATCAAAATTCAGAAATAAATTTGCATTGGTCTTACTCGAATTCAAAGATGGTTAAAAACAAATAATGTGGTCGGATTTCTTAAAAGAAGCTGCCTGCGTATCCCAAGAAAGTGGAATCCGGCCTTAACGTAGTTCGAGCTCAGTTTTTTCTTGGGTATTAACACTCTCCTTTTGTGATGCCCTAACTTTTGCCAAGGTTACCCTTTCAGGTTTTCGGCCTTGCGAACTGCTCTAACTTTTACCTGAGTTGCCTTTTTAATTTTTAACTCAGCGTGCTTTTATTTTATCTTTATTTTTACCTCAAGGATAGTACTTTTTGAGTTAATCGAGGTTTACTGAAGTGGAGAACACATTGCCGTCCAAATCCATAATGATAACTGCACCACCGGTCATGATGATTTTGATCAGAAATGGCCCAGACCATTTTGGCTTGAACTTATCCCTGGGGTCGAAAATGGGAGCTCTGATTTCCATAAGAATTAAATCTCCCTCTTTGAGATTCTGGGTCTTGGCCTTCTTATTAAACAGTCGAGCTATCCTCCTTTGGTATCCTTATACATGAAACCGAGCGAGCAGCTTTCTTTCATCAAACAAGAGCAACTCTTCCATTCGGTTCCTCTGCCATTCTACTTCTGAAATACTGGCCTCGGCCACTACTCTTAGCGAAGCGATTTCCACCTCAATGGGAAGTACAGCTTCCATCCTGTACACTAAAGAGTATGGCGTAGTTCCTGTTGAATCCCTAATTGGCGTCCTGTATCCCCAAAGTGCAAATGGTAGATGTTTTGGCCAATCCTTATATAAGTTGATCATCTTTTGTAGGATCTTCTTGACGTTCTTGCTTTCTGCCTCAATTGTCCCATTGGTTTGTGGCTGATATGGTGATGATTTATGGGCCACTATTCGGTATTTTTCGAAAATATCCAAGACCTCACCTTAGAAGTGCGAGCCATTATCCGAGATAACCTTATGAGGGACCCCATACCAGAAAATGATGTTTTGCTTGATGAACTTATCAACATGAGAGGCTTTCAATACCGAGTAGGAGGCTTCTTCCACCCACTTGGTAAAGTAGTCAATGGCCACTAAAATGAACTCATGCCCATTTGACGCCTTTGGTGTTACCCTGCCGATTACATCAATGCCCCATGTCGAGAATGGCCATGGCAATGTTAGGTTATACAGTTGAGATGGCGGAACGTGTATAAAGTTTGCATGAATCTGACACTTATGGCACCTTCGCACGAACTGTATACAATCTGTCTCCATTATCATCCAAAAGTATCCTTATCTTAGGATTTTCTTGGATAGCATATTTCAACTCATGTGTGGCCCACACTACCGCATGTATCTATTTCGTCATCTCTTGGCCTTCTTCCGTGCTGACACACAACTTGTTAACTCCAAAATGCCCTCGTTTGTATAGCCTTCCCCCGCAAATGACAAACTGTGCAGATAATCATTGTATTGCCCTCTTGTCCTTCTTGCTGACAAACTTGGGAAAGTCTCCTTTGTTGGGAATGTATACTGCAAAGTCATGCTTTTTATGTATTTTATTCTAGATCCCTGACATATTAATGAGAAACATTTGAGATGATTTTGCATATGGTTTCATATTTACATTTGTGATGTATGAATGCATAATCCGTATATTCTGTATATTATTTGACTCGGTGCGTGCTGCACGAAAAATCGGATCAAAAGTTCTAACATATTATACAGGTAGGCTCACAATCACAATGGATCCGGGCATTCCATTTGTACGATTATAGTACATCATTATAGTAGCTAGTCTTGGCTAGGTCGAACGGATCGAATTCAGGCTTTGGAAATTCGATGTTCGAGCCCCATGTGCCAGTACACTTGGAGTGTATTGAGCGGGATCAACGGGTTAATCAATTCTATACTGACTATATGAATTTGATCCACATCCCGTATTATCATATATTGCACGAACTCTTAATCCCGAAGTGATTGATTAATTTTGTTCAGATGATGTACAGTACTTTGAGTCGTCAATGGTTGAG